>CAUYON010009394.1:0-18865 GCA_963573935.1 Arctocebus calabarensis | reverse complement strand
GGTGGCTTATAAAATATAATTGCCTAAGCCCAGGTGCTGGTGGTTGCTGTGTGCCATTAAGCCATGGCACTATACCAAGGGCGAAAAAGTTATAATCTGTATATAAAAAAAAAAAAAAAAAAAAAACCCAAAAAAGAAGTTAAAAGTACAGTAAGTATATATACATTTTGATCAACATAATTTAAATGTGCTGAGGAAATTTAACTATAGTTCAAGTGTGCGATGAGATTTTAAAAAGTTCAAAAACACTGCTCTAGATACTTGTGTCCCTTTGACAACTGGACAAAGACATTCTGAAGACAATGTCATGGGGTTTCCATGCTCTCTGACACTTATCCAGGGCTCCACTTCCCTCATATATCCCATGTTCATGAAGTTCAAAAGTCAAGCTCAACTTCAGACCTATCCAGCCTGACTAGGCATTGGTACTCCATCGGTGTAAGCTGTTGGTTGTTTTCTATGTCTTATTCTAGAGGCAACTGCAGCTAACCTGTCTATTCCAATCCAACACTATGTCTTACCCACCATGTGACCTTGGATGCTTAATAAATTGGTTGACCTCTCTGTCCCTCACCTTTGCTATCTCTAAAATGGGGTTATTGGCTGGGCGTGGTGGTTCATGCCTATAATCCTAGCACTCTGGGTAGCTGAAGCAGGTGGATTGCTTGAGCTCAGGAGTTAAAAGACCCCGTCTCTAATAAAAACAGAAAAACTAGCCAGGTGTTGTAGTGGGTGTCTGTAGTCCCAGCTATTAGGGAGGCTGAGACAGGAGGATCACTGGAGCCCAAGAATTTGAGGTTGCTGTGAGCTATGACTGGCACTCTACCCAGGACAAAAGAGTGAGACACTGTCTCAAATACATAAAAATAAATAAAACAGGGTTATTAATATTCTCTGCCACACAGGGCTACTTTTGAGGATTAAGTAAATTTGATGGGGCAGCACCTGTGGCTCTATGAGTAGGGCGCCAGCCCCATATGAGGGTGGTGGGTTCAAACCCAGCTCCAGCCAAACTGCAACAACAACAACAAAAAATAGCCAGGCGTTGTGGCAGGCACCTGTAGTCCCAGCTACTCGTGAGACTCTGTCTCTAAAAGCAAAAAATAAAAAATAAAAATAAATTTGAATATGGACTCAGTGCCCATAGCACAGTGGTTACGGCGCCGACCACATACACCAGGGCTGGCGGTGGGTTCCAACCCAGCCCAGGCCTGCTGAACAATGACAACTACAACAACAACAACAAATAGGCATTGTGGCTGATGCCTGTAGTCCCAGCTACTTGGGAGGCTGAGGAAAGAATCGCTTAAGCTCAAGAGTTTGAGGTTGCTGTGAGCTGTGACGCCATAGCACTCTACTGAGGGTGACATGGTGAGACTGTCTCAAAAAAAAAAATAGAAAATAAATAAATAAATTTGAATATGTAAAGCTTTTACAAAATCACCTTGTGCCTGTAAGACACAATAAGAGCTTACATAACTATGCTTTTGAAAGTAGTGTTTGAGGGTGGTGCCTGTGGCTCAAAAGAGTAGGGTGCTGACCCCATAAACCAGAAGTGGTGGGTTCAAACCTAGCCCCTGCCAAAAACTGCGAAAGAAAAAAGTAGTGTTTGATGATGATTGTATTGAGCCCAGTGGTGAGGGTGAGTCAGGTAGGTTGCGGTGGTATGTGTAAGAGGGGGCTTTGTCCTCCCTACCCTTCCTCCCAGTCTGGAGGGACCTGAAGAGACCCTGGCCACCCCCAACGGGAGACTTTTCTCCTCCCACTCAGGGCAGCCTGGTGGTGCCTGTGCTTATTGGCTGTCCCCCAAGCAAGCGCCTGGCCTTTGACATCACCTACACGATGAAGTACAACCGTCTGCAGAACAAACATTACTTCGACTGTTTGCAGGTCGACCTCGAGATGCCCTGCTTTCTCTTCCGTGACAGTGTGTATCTGGTCCTCTCTAGAGCTCACTGGCCTCTTGCCCCTACCTCTTTGCCTTCTCCCCATGGCCCACCCATCCCCTGCTCTTACCCTTGGTCTTCCACCACCTTTTTCTTCCGCTTTTTGTCCTCCACTTCTCTGGCCAAGCTAATTTCTTTTCCTGGTCTCAACTCCCTCCGACTCCACAGTTTTTTATCCCTTCTTCTTGATTCAAGATTTAGTGACGGGAGACTCTGGCAGTTTTCAGGGCAGGTAACGGCATGGCTGGCCTGAGCTAGCGCAGGAGGCGGGGTTGGAGAAGGGATGCAGGACTTGGAGTCGAAGGCCAATCCATGCACACTTCGGCCCTTGCAGCTTCGTGCTGAAGGTGGTGGGCGGAGGGAGCACATTAGACAGCATCAGGGACTACACCGAGGAGGAAATCTACCGCTTCAACAGCCCGTTGGACAGGTAATCCCCGTGCCCCTCCTCACCACCACCACATAACATGCCTTTCTTCCCCTGCAGGCCCCATCTACTTTCCAGCCAAGCAGCCCTCACTCTAGCTAGCGACTTCTTCCCACAAGTAGGCTCTTTCCCCGCCCACACAGTGTGACACCTCCCCCGCCCTCACAGCAAGGCCACACCCACCAAAGGCTCCGCCCCTGCTCACACCGCAGCCTGGTTTCGGTGCCGGCAGCTTCATCTGCTGCCATGGCACGCGAAGCCCTGTCCCCTGCTGACAGTACACGGTCCTGCACAGGACTGAAAGCCTCATATGGACCACCAACTCCAAAATAACCACCAGAGACTTGGCCTTCCACATCATGTCCCATCAGAGCTCGGGCATCAGGTGAGTACATGGTCTAGCCACAAGGCCCTTTGGGCCCCCACCTGCCCACAAACCCATAGGACCTGACTATCCTTTCTGCCTCTGGGAGACATCTTCATTTTCAACCCAAAAGCTGACTGCCTTTGTGTTCTTCAAGTGGGGACAGGCTTTATACAAGTTGAACCCTCTATCTGGGATGCTTGATCCCTGCTACTATCTCTTCAGGCCTTAATTCAGATGCCCCTTCATCCAGGAGAACTTTTGTGCTCAGCATGGGAAAGTAATTTCCTCTTGGCTCCCATGGCCTCTTGTGCCTCCCAGTCCTGGCCCTATAGCTCTGCCTGTGCCCTCTATTCTGGTCCTAACCCCTTTGTCCATAATTCCCCCATCCCTCTGCAACCCATCGAACTGTTGGCTGCACAGCCAACTCTGACACCTCTGCCCATAGCCTCATCCTGCCCCCACCCCTTTGTTTATATCCCCTCTGTCCCAGCCCTGACCACTGTGGGCTGTCACTTTCTTGGGTGGAGTCTGTCTCCCTCACAGGACCAAATCCTGAATAGACTCAACATGGTATTTATTGATTTGTTTACTTATTTATTTATTGAGACAATCTCACTCTGTCACCATGGGTAGAGTGCCATGGCATTATAGCTCACAGCAACCTCAAACTCCTGGGGCTTAAGTGATTCTCTTTTTTTTTTTTTTTGTAGAGACAGAGTCTCACTTTATCGCCCTGGGTAGAGTGCTGTGGCGTCACACTGCTCACAGCAACCTCCAGCTCTTGAGCTTAAGAGATTCTCTTGCCTCAGCCTCCCGAGTAGCTGGGACTACAGGCGCCCGCCACAGCGCCCGGCTATTTTTTTTGTTTTGTTTGTTTGTTTTTGCAGTTCGGCCGAGGCCGGGCTTGAACCCGCCACCTTCGGTATATGGGACCGGCGCCCTACTCGCTGAGCCACAGGAGCTGCCCTTAAGTGATTCTCTTACCTCAGCCTCCCAAGTACTGGAGAATACAGGCACCCGCCAGGGCCCCAGGCTAGTTTTTTCTATTTTTAGTAGAGACCAGGTCTCGCGCTTGCTTAGGCTGGTCTTATCTCCTGAGCTCAGACACTCCATCTCCCTGGAGCTACCATGCTTGGCTCCAACATAGTTTTTATTGACTGAGAGAATGAACAATGAACAAATGAATAAATTAATTCATAGTAGCACAAGTGCCTCAACTTGGGCTTGCAGGTGGCTGTGTCAAGAGAACTCTCCATGCCATGACACCATTCCCAAGAGCATCGTCACCCCTGACTACTTCTTTAAGGTGCTGGTGAGCAATAGGTGAGCCAGCATGGCCCAGGTGGATGGTGGAGGCATCCACAGGGCACATGACTACTTCCTAAATCCTGGACCCCATTGCCCCCAGAGATGTGGACAACAGCACATACTGCAATTACAAGCTCATCTTCTTGCTGCACATCCATGGGCTTCCACTCAGTGCTAACAGGGCCTTCCTTATCGTCATGGTGAGCAGCTATCCAGGAGCTGCCCTGCTGGGTGGGCTAGGGACCCCCAGGCTGTGCACCCACATCTGTTGTGCGGTGCCCACAGGTGTCAGCCAGCATATTTTTAGGCCTGGTGATCTTGTACATCATTTTCTGCCTCCTGTGGCCCCTAATGGTAAGGGGCTGCAACATGCTCCGCTGGAAGATCAACAACATCATCGCCTCAGAATCCTACTACACCTATGGCTCAGCTTCCAGAGTCTCGAGCATTCAGTCTCAGGGTTCCAAGCACAGCTCCAAAGAGGCAGAGAAGAAGGATGAGCCTAAGGGAACTGAGAAGGAGTAATGGAACTGAGCCTCTTGCCTGCCTTGGGTTCTGCCCACCCTCACACGTTCCCTGCCAGGCCCATGTTGGAAATGCAGCCTGTCACCAAGCCCAGGCCTTTCTTCCTGTTTTGTTTGAATGTCCTCTTCTCATTCAGACTTGAATAAAGCCTCATTTCAGGAGCAGCTGTGGGTTCTCACAAGGGATTACATTCAGTTGGTTTGTATGAGCACAGCTGCACAGATCATTAAAATATCAAGGTCCTCTGTGCCAGCTGGTAAATAGTGGCTTCTCTGTGTGCTTCTCAGCTCTGTCCTTCCCCAGGGTGCCCCAGACCTCCCTGTGTTCCACAGAATCCTCCACAGCCCAGGTCCGTCCACAGCTATGGCCTGTAGTCTGTTTCGATTGTTCAATGCCCTAGTTGTCATAGGTGTTAATTGTTTTGAATGGTGAGACAGAGTCTCACCATGTCACCCTTGGCAGAGTGCGATAGCATCACAGCTCACAGCAACCTCAAACTCTCGGGCTTTTTTTTTTTTAAAGATGGGAGGAACAGGTGGCCAAGGCTTTGTTTCTGCCTTGGAACTCTCGGGCTTAAGTGATTCTTTTGCCTCAGCCTCCCAAGTAGCTGGGACTACTACTACTATTAGGTGCCCACTACAACACCCTCCTATTTTTTGTTGCAGTTGTCATTGTTGTTTTTTTAGCAGGCCCGGGCCAGGTTTGAACCTGCCAGCCTCAGTGTATGTGGCTGGCACCCTAACCACTGAACTATGGGCATGGAGCCAAGGTGAATATTTTTACTTTAGTTGTAAGTAGCTAAAATTTCAAGTACTCTACATGGAAATGATAATTTATGGGCTTTGTAGACTGCAGGTACATTTTGATCCAGGAGTCCTTGGATGTCCAGAGGATTCTGGCCACATTTTTCTGTAGCTTTCCCTGCTCTGCCTTCCTCTTAGTGTGGTCTCTGGCCTCAGACAGCCCCGAGGCTGCACATCCACATATCCTATTGTCCAGAGAAAGAAGGGGCTGGGCTCTAACACTGCCAGCTGAAAATACTGCCAGGTACTGATTGGATGGATTTAGATCACAAGATCACCTCCCTACTGATCAACTGCCAGAGGGATGGGAACATTTTAAGTGGATCAGAGTCCACTCCTGGAACTGAGGGTAGAGTCAACCACACCCTAATCTCTTGCGAATGTATTGGGCACACCAGTTCTTCTAGAAAAAATGTGCTGTCAGGAAGGAGTAAAGGAGACTGGACAGGCAAAAAGCAACTATGGCTTCCATACTCCACTTCCCCTCTACCTGATAGTCTCAACTCCAGCCCCTCCCCAGAGGTCTTGAGGGACGGAACTCTGAGGGTTCCCTAACCACTCTCCCCCACTACTCTGCCATTAGGGTAGACAGCAGGACCGGCCTCTCCATAAGGATACTGTGATTCTCTAGAGCAGGCAAGGCCACTGAGGTTAAGGAGTGAAGCTTGGGCATGACCAACGGAACACTCAGAGCCCAGAGGGTTGATTGAAGGATGGCATTAGATATAGAAAGATGTTCCTGGCCACCCTGTGGAGGATGACTCAGGCTTGGAGGAAAAGATCCCAGGGAGACAGTGGGCAGGGACAAAGCCTGGTGTAGAGAGGAGAGGAGGGGGCAGGTGGAAGGGATGCTCAAGGGGCCTAGTGAAGTCTTTGGGGCTGCTGGGCTATAGGGACAGTGGAGTGAGAAAAGCATTTAGAAGGCCCAAGCCTCTGTCTGTCCTAGGGACAGGGGAACCATGAGACTGTCCCTGAGAAGAGGACCAGCGAGAAGCACCAAGCATGAGCAAGGCACTGTGGGCCAGTTAGAGTCATAGTAGGTGTGAGGGACCATGGGAACCCCAGACGTGGGGCTCAGAAGGGAAGTCAGCAATATGGCACAGCTGTTAGCAGTGCAGACTCATCATCAACAAAGTTAATTGTGTCAATGATTTAAAGGAGAATGTGATAATATAATGTTCCATTTTGATCCCTTGTATTATTTCCAGTAATCCTCATTGGATGTTCTATCAAGAACTTTCTGGTTTGGTGCCCATAGCTCAGTGAGTAGGGCTCCAGCCACATACACCGAAGCTGGCGGGTTCAAGTCCGGCCCAGGCCTGCTAAACAACAATGACAACTGCAATCAAAAAATAAACGGGTGTTTGTACCCAGCACCTGTAGTCCCAGCTACTTGGGAGGGCAACATAGCGAGACTCTGTCTCAACAAAAAAACAAAAAGATCTTTCTGAGGCTGGGTGCGGTGGGTCATGCCTATAATCCTAGCCTTCTGAGAGGCCAAGGCAGGCGGATTGCCTGAGCTCATGAGTTCTAGACCAGCCTAAGCAAGAGGACTCTGTCTCTAGAAATAGCTGGGCATTGTGGCAGGTGCCTGAAATCTCAGCTACTTGGGAGGCTGAGGCAAGAGAATCACTTAAGACCAAGAGTTTGAAGTTGCTGCGAGCTATGACGGCAAGACACTCTACTAAGGGCTACAAAGTGAGAATGTCTCAACTATATATATATTAGAACTAGTTGGGCATTGTGGTAGGCACGTATAGTCCCAGCTACTCAGGTTGCTTGAGTCCAAGAGTTTGAGGTTGCTGTGAGCTAGACTAACAGATGGCACTCTTGCCTGAGCAACAGACCAAGACTCTGTCAAAAGGAAGGGAGGGAGGGAGGAAGGCAGGAGCTCTTTTCACCCTTGTTTCTAACATTGTCCTCGGAGGCTTTAGCTAATGGTAATAAGGCAAGAAAAAAAAAAAGGCAAGTTTACACAATGGAAAAGGAAAGGCAAACATATCTATACACAGAAGAAATATTGTGTACTTAGAACATAAACTAGACTTCTGTAAAAAAAAGAAATCCTAATGACTTGAGGTAATTTGAAAAGGTGTCTATATATAGACAACTATACAGCACAGTGTGGCTGGCATCAAATTCTTTTTTTTGTGAATGGACCATACTTCCCTATTTCTTTGTACGTTTTATAACCTTTTGTTGACAAGTGGGCATTCTGAGTGCTGTACTGTGCTAACTTGGTTTTACCACTACTTTTTAAATTTTTTTTTATTATTTTTTAATTTTTTGTGAGACAGAGCCTCAAGCTATCACCCTGGATAGAGTGCTGTAGCATCACAGCTCACAGTAACCTCCAATTCCTGGGCTCAAGCGAGTCTCTTGCCTCAGCCTCCCAAGTAGCTGGGACTACAGGCACCCGCCACAACACCCGGCCATTTTTTGGTTGCAGCCGTCATTATTGTTTGGCGGGCCGGGCTGGATTGGAACCTGCCAGCTCAGGTGTACGTGGCTGGCGCCTTAGCCTGTCGAGCCACCACTTCTTGAAGCTTGCTGATTTTTGCTTATTGAGGGATAAGGCCATTTGTGACTTTTTCTAATGATTTTTGCAAAGTGCATAATCTTTATTGTATGTAGTCACTGAACTTTCTCTTTTGCTATTTCTGTATTTCTAGTTCTAAAAAGCAGGAGGAGAGTTCCTGTCTCTTTAAATCTTCCAACAGTTGCTGCTGCTGAGAGAGTTGAAACCAAGGAGAGTGTCTGTGTCAGCCCCTCAGGGCTCCATCAAACTTACCAAAACACACATCTTAAATTTTTGGAGGACAATGTCTTCACTGCCAGCTCCGGCAACAGCCACCACTGCAAGGATGTAAGCTGCTAGAGCCGGGCATGGTGGCTCATGACTGGTGGAGGTGGGTAGATTGCCTGACCTCACAGACCAGCCTGAGCCAGAGGAACACCCTGTCTCTAAAAATAGCTGGGTGCTGTGGCAGGCACCTATAATCGTGAGGCTGAGGCAAGAGAATAGCTTGAGCCCAAGAATTGGAGGTTGCTGTGAGCTGTGACACCATGGCACTGTACCGAGAATGATCAAAGTGAGACTCTGTCTCGAAAAAAAAAAAAAAAAAAAAAGGGTGTAAGTTGCTAACCCAATGGCTGTGGTAGGGTTTATGAAGGTAACAGTAACTGGTTCACACATGCAACTCATTTATATTTTCTTTCTTCATCAGGCCCCCCCTCCCCACTTGTTATAAATGTCTGGTTTTCTTCCAGAATTCCAGAATAATTTATTCCAATCACTCTTTTTGTTTGTTTTTAGAGACTGGATCTTGCTTTGTCACCTAGGCGGGACTACTGTGTCACGATCATAGCTCACTACAGCTTTGAACTCCTGAACTCAAGCCATCCTCCGGCCTCAGTCTTCCAAACAGCTGAGATCACAGTTGTGCACAACCACATCTGGCTTTTTTTTTTTTTTTTTTAGAGAATGTGGTTTCACTATGTTGTCCAGGCTAGTCTTGAACTCTTGGCCTCCAGTGACCCTGCCATCTTGGCCTCCCAAAGTATGTAGCACTGGGATTACAGGTGTGAGTCACTGCACCTGGCTCTTAATCATTCTTTCTAGCTCAGTGTTGGACTCAATGCAGGGACCAATCTCTACATCTTCCTACTGTGACATTTTACATGACATCATCCCAAAATTAAAAAGATTAAAATCTGCTTGGCGCCTGTGGCTCAAGCAGCTAATGTGCCAGCCACATACACCTGAACTGGCAGGTTCGAATCCAGTCTGGGCCTGCCAAACAACAATGACAGCTGCAACCAAAAAATAGTCAGGCATTGTAGTGAGCGCCTATAATCCCAGCTACTTGGGAGGCAGAGGCAGAAGAATCACTTGAGCCCAGGAGGTGGAGGTTGCTGTGAGCTGTGATGCCACAGCACTCTACCCAGAGTGACAGCTTGAGGCTCTGTCACAAAAAAAAAGAAAAAGAAAAAATAATAAAAAGATTAAAATAGGGGGCTCGGCGCCTGTGGCTCAACGGGCTAAGGCGCCAGCCACATACACCTGAGCTGGCGGGTTTGAATCCAGCCTGGGCCTGCCAAACAACAATGACGGCTGCAACCAAAAAATGGCCGGGTGTTGTGGTGGGCGCCTGTGGTCCCAGCTACTTGGGAGGCAGAGGCAGGAGACTCGCTTGAGCCCAGGAACTGGAGATTGCTGTGAGCTGTGATGTCACAGCGCTCTATCCAGGGTGACAGCTTGAGGCTCCATCTCAAAAAAAAAAAAAAAAAAAGATTAAAATAGGGGCGACGCCTGTGGCTCAAAGGAATAGGGCACCAACCCCATATGCTGGAGGTGGCGGGTTCAAACTCAGCTCCAGCCAAAAAAACAAAACTGTAAAAAAAAAAAAAAGATTAAAATAATGTAAAGTATTCTTTCTAATCACAGTGGAATGAATCTAGAAATTAATAAAAGAAAAACTCACAAGTGTGGTTCAGCACCTGTAGCTCAGCAGCTAAAGTGCTGGCCACATACACCGGGGTTGGTTGGTTCAAACCCAGCTCAGGCCTGCCAAATAACAATGACAAGAAAAACAACAAAAATAGCGGGGCATTGTGGCGGGCTCCTGTACGCTCAGGTACTTGGGAGGCTGAGGCAAGAGAATCGCTTAAGCCCAAGAGTTTGAGGTTGCTGTGAGCTGTGATGCCACTGCACTCTACCCACGATGACACAGTGAGACTCTGTCTCCAAAAAACCCAAAAAACTCACAAATATGTGCAAATGAAAGAACACAGTCTTAATCTATGTGTCAAAGAAGAAATTACAACAGAGAATTAGAAAATACCTTGAAAAACGAAAACAAATACATACATACCAAAATTTATGGGCTATAGCAAAAGCCGTGCTAAGAGAGAAATTTATAGCTATAACCACTTATATTAAAAGAGAAGAAAGATGTAAACTCAATAACCTCTCTTTTTTTTTTTTTTTTGAGATAGAGCCTCAAGCTGTCACCCTGGATAGAGTGCTGTGGCATCACAGCTCACAGCAACCTCTAATTCCTGGGCTCAAGCGAGTCTCCTGCCTCAGCCTCCCAAGTAGCTGGGACTACAGGCACTCGCCACAATACCCAGCTACTTTTTGGTTGCAGCTGTCATTGTTATTTGGCGGGCCCAGGCTGGATTTGAACCCGCCAGCTCAGGTGTATGTGGCTGGCGCCTTAGCCCATTGAGCCACAGGCCCCGACAATAACCTCTCTTAAGGTTACCTTAAGGAACTAGAGAAAGAAAAGCAAACTATATCCCAAACTAGGAGAAGAAAGGAAATAATAAAGATTAAATGGAGATAAGTGAAACAGAAAGTAGAAAAACAATGGAGAAACAATGAGAATAAACGTTGATTTTTGGAAAGTATCAACAGAACTGATAAAACTTTTACAAGGCTAACAACAAAAGATAGACTTAAATCACTAAATTAGAAATGAAGGCTGGGTACAGTGGCTCACGCCTGTAATCCTAGCGCTCTGGGAGGCTGAGGCAGGTAGATTGCTTGAGCTTAGGAGTTGGAGACCAGCCTGAGCAAGAGCTAGACCTTGTCTCTACAAAAAATCGAAAAACTGGCTCGGCACCTGTGTCTCAAGCAGCTAAGGCACCAGCCACATACACTTGAGCTGGTGGGTTCAAGTCCAGCCTTGGCCCTGCCAAACAATGACGGCTGCAACCAAAAAATAGCCGGGCGTTGTGGCGGGCACCTGTAATCCCAGCTACTTGGGAGGCTGAGGCAGGAGACTCGCCTGAGCCCAGGAGTCGGAGGCTGCTGTGAGCTGTGATGTCACAGCACTCTACCCAGGGCAATAGCTTGAGGCTCTATCTCAAAAAAAAAAAAAAAAGAAATAGGTGGCACCTGTAATCCCAACTACTTGAGAGGCTGAGGCAAGAGGATTGCTTAAGCTCAAGATTGTGAGGATGCTATGAGCTATGACACCAAGACAGTCTACCCAGTCTACTGTGAGACTCTGTATCAAAAAAAAAAAAAAAAGAAGTGAAGGTGACAGCACATAATGCATCTTGAAGGAAGCATGCTTAGATATATACTATTTATGTATTTATTTATTTATTTATTTATGTATCGACAAGGTCTCGCTCTGTCACCCAGTTGGGAGTGCAATGGTGTAATCACACCTTATCCTAGACTCAAATTCCTGGGTACAAGCAATTCTCTCATCTCAACTTCCTGTGTAGCTGGACCACCACAGCTGGCTATATTTTCTTATTTTTTTTGTAGAGGTAGGGTCTCATGCTGTTGCCCAGGCTGATCCTGAATTTTTGGACTTAAGTGACCACCACTAATACAATACATCCATGTAAGAAAAAACTATTTGGGCTTGGCACCTGTAGCTCAAGCGACTAGGGCACCTGCCACATACACTGGAGCTGGCAGGTGCGAATGCAGCCCAGGCCTGCCAAACAACAATGATGATAACTACAATAATCCCCCCCCTCCAAAAAAAATAGCCGGCCATTGTGGTGGGAGCCTGTAGTCCCAGCTACTTGGGAGGCTGAGGCAAGAGAGCCTCACTTAAGCCTAAGAGTTTGAGGTTGCTGTGAGCTGCGATGCCATTGCACTCTACCCAGGGCGACAGCTTGAGACTCTGTCTCAAAAAAAAAAAAAATTTATAATCCCTAAATCTATTGAAATTTAAAAAGTTAATTTGAAAAAATTTAAAAATTAAAAATAGAATTACCATATCTTTTTGTTTGTTTACTTTAAGTTGAGTTTTGAAGAAGGAATTACCACATTCAACAATTTCATTCCTAGATACAGATCCCCAAATAATTGAAAACATATAATCAAACAATTACATATACATGCATGTTCATAGCAGCACTGTTGACAATAGCCCTAAGATGAAAATAGCCCAAATGTTCACAAGTGGAGCCATGAATAGATAAATTGCATGCATACATACAATAAAAATTATTCATCTGGGTATGGTTGCCTGTGCCTGTAGTCCCAGCTTTTTGGGAGGCTGAGGCACGATGTTTGCTTGACCCCAGGAGTTTAAGGTTGCAGTGAGCTATGATCGTGCAACTGTACTCTGCCCAGGGCAACAGATCCTACTTTATCTTATATACATATTTATATATTTTTTTCTTTTCTTTTTTTTTGTTTTTGTAGAGACAGAGTCTTACTTTATCCCCCTCGGTAGAGTGCTGTGTTGTCACAGCTCACAGCAACCTCCAACTCCTGGGCTTAGGTGTTTCTCTTGCCTCAGCCTCCCGAGTAGCTGGGACCACAGGCGCCTGCCACAATGCCCAGCTATATTTTTGTTGCAGTTCGGCGGGGGCTGGGTTTGAACCCACCACCCTCGGTATATGGGGCCAGCGCCTTACTGACTGAGCCACAGGCGCAGCCCTTTTTTTTTTTTTTTTTTTGAGAAAGTCTCACTATGTCGCCTTTGGTATATTGCCGTGGTGTCATAGCTCACAGCAACCTCAAACTCATGGACTTAAGCGATCTCTTCTCTCAGCTTCCCAAGTAGCTGGGACTACAGGTGCCCACCACAATGCCCTGCTATTTTTTTGTTGCAGTTGTCATTGTTGTTTAGCTGGCCCGGGGCTGGGTTCAAATCCGACAGCCTCGGTGCATATGGATGGCACCGTAACCACTGTGCTACGGGTGCCAAATATTATTATTTTAGAGACAGAGTCCCACTATGTTGTCCTCGGTAGAGTGCTGTGGTGTCATAGATCACATCAACCTCAAACTCTTGGGCTTAAGTGATTCTCTTGCCTCAGCCTCCCAAGTAGCTGGGACTACAGGTGCCTGCCACAATGCTGGCTATTTTGTTGTTGTTGTTGTCATTGGTGTTTAGCAGGGCCCAGGCTGGGTTCGAACCCTCTATCCTCGTAGTATGTGCCCTAACCACTGAGCTACAGGTGCCTAACCAAATCTAAATATTTTAGAAAAGGATTTTGGAGAATATTTATTTTACTTTGTGATGGGAAGTATTTACTAAGCAAAATAGAAAACATAGAAGCACAAATGGTAATTCACATAAATTTGACTATATAAAAATTAAAACATTTTGGCTCGGCGCCTGTGGCTCAACCGGCTAAGGCGCCAGCCACGTACACCTGAGCTGGTGGGTTCGAATCCAGCCCTGGCCCGCCAAACCACAATGACAGCTGCAACCAAAAAATGGCCGGGTGTTGTGGCAGGCGCCTGTAATCCCAGCTACTTGGGAGGCAGAGGCAGGTGACTCGCTTGAGCCCAGGAATTGGAGGTTGCTGTGAGCTGTGATGCCATAGCACTCTATCCAGGGTGACAGCTTGAGGCTCTGTCTCAAAAAAAAATTAAAACATTTTACAAAATTAAATACTATATGTAAAGTAAGAAAATAAATAGACCAAGGAAAGTAGTTGCAAAAGATGTAGCAACTAAAAGATGTTATCTGTCATATGTAAAAAGTGCCTAAAAGTTTATAGGAAAATGCAGCAAGCCCACAGAAAGTTTCACAGAAGAGGAAATCCAAATATTCAATAAACACAGGAAAAGATGCACAGCCTCAGTAGTAAGGAAATACAAACTTAAGCAACAAAGAACTACTGCTTGTCTTTAATGGGGCTGATAAAAAGAAAAAGAAGCAATGAAATCCAGTAGTAGTGATGTTGCTAGTGATCTTACATTGCTCATGAAACAGTAAACTGCCACAGTAGCTTTGAAAACAAATCCTTTTTTTGCAGTTTTTGGCTGGGGCTGGGTTTGAACCCGCCACCTCCAGTATATGGGCCGGCACTGTACTCCTTTGAGCCACAGGCGCCACCCTGAAAACAAATCTTATGATATCTAATAAAAAATTAAAAAATGCATATCTTGATTCCACAATCTTACTTCCTAGGACTTTCCCTGTAGAAATAAAACAACTGTATATAAAGAAGTCTATTTAAGGATCTTTACTGCAATGTTAACAGTGGTGAATTAACAACCCACCCCCCCATATCAACATGAAACCCTTAAATGAACTATTTACATATATATTTATATTGTGGACTGTACACGGATTTTAAAAGTGCCACAGATATGTCTTTAACGTAGTAGCTAAAAAGGACGTTGTAGAAAATGTGTACTGTATGATCCAATATTGGTTTAAAACATTTTTTAACGCCATGACTATTTTACATATTAACAGATTCATTCATTCATTCATATTCAACAGATATTTATTTATTTATTTTTTGTAGAGACAGAGTCTCACTTTTTCCACCCTCAGTAGAGTGCCGTGGTGTCACACAGCTCACAGCAACCTCCAACTCCAGGGCTTAGGCGATTCTCTTGCCTCAGCCTCCCAAGTAGCTGGTACTACAGATGCCCGCCACAACGCCCGGCTACAGCCGAGGCTGGGTTTGAACCTAACACCTTTGGTATATGAGGCCGGCGCCCTACTCGATGAGCCACTGGTGCCGCCCTATTTATTTATTTGTTTCTTTGTATGTTTATGTTTTGGGAGACAGAGTCTCATTTCATCACCCTTGGTAGAGAGCTATGGCGTTACAGCTCACAGCAACTTCAAACTCTTGGGCTTAAGCGATTATCTTGCCTCAGCCTCCCAAGTAGCTATGACTACAGGTGCCCTCCACACTGCCCAGCTATGTTTTAGAGGTGGGGTCTTGATCTTGCTTGGGCTGGTCTCCAACCAGTGAGCTCAGGCAATCCACTCACCTCAGGCGTGAGCCACCGCTCCCGGCCTCAACAAATATTGACTGTCTACTAATATGTGTCAAGCACTGGAAATGCAACAGAGAAGGAAACAGTTAAAGATCATTGCCTACACAGACCTGACATTGTAAATGGTGGACAGAGTTGGGTTTGAGAAAAAGTGATGTTGAACAGGCAGGTGTAATATTTATGCACCAGTGGTGAAAGTGGGATTTCAGAACAAAATTGTAAATTCTCTACTTTAATGTGGCATTTAAAGCCATCCGACTGGATGAGTTTTGTATAGTTCGTGCTTATTTAAGTTTGGAAAAACATGTGGGAAAATGCACTAGGAAAGAGAATAGAGAGAGATAGGTTCAAAACCCACCGAAATGTTAGCCTTTGAAAGGCTTCCCAGCCTCTCAAAGCTTGTCTGTAAAATGGGAAGAATAACATAACTCTGCAAATGGGTCTTCATTGACACCTCTGGGCTGAGAGATGCTGAACATGCAATGTCCAAGACAGTAATGTAGCATCCGGAACACTCAGGCAGAAGTCAGAGCAGCCATATTGGTTACGGGAAGGCGGGGGGCGTTAAGGCGGCCGTCATTTTCAGTCCGGGCAAAAGCCGACTTTCAGTCACCATAGTGAGTGATGGCGGAGGCGGAGGCGGCGCTCCAACTGACATGTTCATTAAGGGCAGGGCTCGGAGACCACGTCCCCAAGAGCGACGACTTGCTATCCGCGGCGGCCAGAGGCAAGCGGCTGTAGCCCCGCCTCCGGCCTTCGGCTCCACCTCCCGGCCCCACTTCCGCCGGGCGAGCGTCGGTAGGGGCCGCTGCCGTAAATCAGGCAGGAGGTTTGCCGCATCACGGAAGATGGCGGCCTCGGCTGTGAACGGGGCGGCAGGCGTCTCAAGCTCGGGGCCTGCCGCGACCCCTGGCACTGTCCTGCAGGCCGCAGCTGGCATGTACGAGCAACTGAAGGGCGAGTGGAACCGTAAAAGCCCCAACCTTAGCAAGTGCGGGGAAGAGTTGGGGCGTCTCAAGGTAGGGGTCGGCAAGCCGGGGAAACCCAGCGTTGGGAGAGGGGCGCTACGTGGAGTCTGGACCCAGCCAAGTTCTAGGCGGTAGGAGAGGCCGCGATGCCGACGAGATCAAGGCGCGTGGGGATCCGATAGGGCGAAAGATTCAGAACAGCCAAAGTGCGCGCTTGGAGTGGGTTAAGAAGCGAGAGGCCTGGAACCGACCAAATGAGGTTCCACGGGGCGAAGTGGGGATCAGGAAAGACTGGTGATGGCAGGAGGGGGTTAAATTGCGGTGTTTGGCGGCCAACCTGGTCGGAGTGGCAGGATGAGGTTGTCGGAGTTTTTGTGATGGCAGATCGTAGACAAGACCAAGTGGAGAATGAGAGGACTGCACAGAGTGATGAAAGAGAGGCTGAGATGACGGGGCGTATGTGGTTAAGACCAGGCCAAGTTAGGATCTGAGCGATCTGGGGCTTAGTCGTGGATCTGGGGGGGCGATTGCCAAGTTGTGAGTGCAAGAATGAACCAGGAAGAAATATTCTTACAGGTAGAGAGCAAGAATATGGGGCTTAACGTGCTGCAGACCAGTGTATTTGAGGAGAGGGTATAAATACAACACAGTGAGTTCGACCAAGTTGCTGGGTCTGCTAAGGAATGTGCATGGGCTGGACTGTGGGAGGTTAGCACCCCTCCCTCCCTAATGTAGATTTTGGGGGCAGCCCAGCTACCCTTCACTGATAGAGTGTGGAGGAGAACTGAAGATGCTGGTATTCCCCCTCCCCCTGTGATTCCATTAAGTCAAACATCAAGTGTCTCTCCTTGTTTCTCCAGTGGGGCTATTAATAATTGTAATATGAGGTCATTCTAAATGGGCATTTGCTGTGTGTTCTGAGTCTGTTGTGAGTGCTGAATGAGGACTGACTCCTTAAATACTCAAAACAATTGCATGAGTCAGGAATGATTAGCTCCATTTTCCTGGTAGGAAAACCAAAGCCTAGAGAAGGTAATCTGTATTTGAAGTCTCATCCTCTTTCCTTCATTCCTTCCCTTCCTATCAGCTAGTTCTGCTGGAGCTCAACTTCCTTCCAACCACAGGGACCAAGCTGACCAAACAGCAGCTCATTCTGGCCCGTGAGTGTCACTGGGATTATTGGGGAGCAATGGGCTGGAGGTGATGGCAGGAATAGCAGTGGTGGTCGGAGAAGGGACCCCAGTCACCTCCTGAGTGCCCACTCTGTCACCCACAGGTGACATACTGGAGATCGGGGCCCAGTGGAGCATCCTGCGAAAGGACATCCCCTCCTTCGAGCGCTACATGGCGCAGCTCAAATGCTACTACTTTGATTACAAGTGAGGATGGGCCTGTCCCTGATTGGGGGGTGGAGGTAGTTACATGGCAGCTCTTTTATCTCTAGTGCCCCAGCCACTTGGGTTGTTTTTCTTCACCTGGGAACTCCTGTTCCACTTAGTACTGTCCCCAGAGGCTGCAGGGTCAGGAAGTTGACCTGGAGGTCGTGAGCCTGAAGTTGTATGACCCAGTCTCCTCCTACCCATTTCCACACTACATCCCCTCTGTCCAGTGTGGCCACCATCACCTTTAACCTGCCTAGGCCCCATCTTGCCCCTCTGACTCATACCTCCATGACAGGCAGTAGGATATTTGTGACACTAAAATTTGACACTGTTGATACCTTGCTCAGAGTCTTTCATGCTCTCCATGGCCCTCAGGCACAATACCAAGTTCTTTCCTATGGCCTCCAATGCTGTCCTAGCCATATCCCTCTGCCCATGTTCCCCCATGTCACTCTGATCCCTCTGGTGTGCCTCTTATCCCAGCACTGCCTCTCCCACTAGATTTTGAACTTCCTAATGGCAGAGCCTGGAGCTATCTTGGTCACTACTGTTTCCCCAACTCTGCCTACCACAGGGCCAAGTCCAGAGCAAGGACTTAGTAGATATGTATTGAATATAAAACTGAAAAAAAAAAAAAGAATATAAAACTGAGTGATTAATGGCCTTCATGGATTAATGATTAAGAATTTGACCTTCGGCTAAGGCGCCAGCCACGTACACCTGAGTTGGCGGGTTCGAATCCAGCCTGGGCCTGCCAAACAACAATGACGCTGCAACCAAAAAATGGCCGGGCGTTGTGGCGGGCGCCTGTAGTCCCAGCTTCTTGGGAGGCAGAGGCAGGAGACTCGCTTGAGCCCAGGAATTGGAGGTTGCTGTGATCTGTGATGCCATGGCACTCAATGCAGGGTGACAGCTTGAGGCTCTGTCTCAAAAAAAAAAAAAAAGAATTTGACCTCAGACAAATTTGGGTTTGAAATTTTCTGCTCTTTCCTTATTATGTGGTCTTGGGCAAAAGACCTTACTTCTCTAAGTCTCAGTTTCCCCCTTAATGTGAGAGGTCAGTTAGTGTTAGTTATATAATGGTTATCTGTATAATTATAACTAATATTTATGTAGTTTTTATTTGATTAGAACACTAATCACCTCATCTGTCTTAAATTATTTAATTCAGGGCGGCTCCTGTGGCTTAGCGAGTAGGGCGCCGGCCCCATATACCGAAGGTGGTGGGTTCAAGCCCGGCCTCGGCTGAACTGCAAAACAAAAAAATAGCCGGGCGCTGTGGCGGGTGCCTGTAGTCCCAGCTACTAGGGAGGCTGAGGCAAGAGAATCGCTTAAGCCCAAGAGCTGGAGGTTGCTGTGAGCTGTGTGACGCCACGGCACTCTACCCAGGGCGATAAAGTGAGACTCTGTCT
>CAUYON010009391.1:0-10832 GCA_963573935.1 Arctocebus calabarensis | reverse complement strand
CTGGACAGAAGAGGAGAGTTTCCAGCCTTTGGTCATTATTTCCTTTCCAGCAAACCTGAAAGTAGAGCGCCCAGGCTGCCCAGCAAAGAAGCACATGTCCTCTGGGGTTTAGGCTTTTTTTGTTATTTAAATTTTTTTTTTTAATTGTTGGGGATTCATTGAGGATACAAGATACCAGGTTATACTGATTGCGTTTGTTAGGTAAAGTACCTCTTACAATCGTGTTTTGCCCCCACATAGGGTCTGGGTTTTTATGGGTTTTCAAACAGATAATGGGAATTCAAAAGATGGGGGTTGCCTAGATCTCCCTCTTGTAGGTTTTTATCACCCTGTTCACCTGACTCAGGTCTTCATCTGCCAGCCCTTCGCTGGATCTGCAAGGTTTGGGTCCGGTCACTGCCACCTCTTGCTTTGCAGTCCTTTCTTATAATCCTAGATGGAGTGCATGCAAGCTCCCTTTATTATTTTTTAATTAAATCATAGCTGTGTACATTAATGCAATTAAGGGGTGCAATGTGCTGGTTTTATATACCATTTGAAATATTTTCATCAAACTGGTTAACATAGTCTTCACCCCATTTTCTTAGTTATTGTGTGAAGACATTTATACTCTACAGCAAGCTCCCTTGATTTTGGTTCATCTTATAAAAATTTGGGGTTTATCAGAAAGAACTTTATTTGTGGACCCAGAGAAAAAGGAAAGGAGACAAAGATAGAAAAAGAAAAGCAAATACAAAGAAATCAGGCAATAACAGAGCAGGGAGCTTTATCTTTTTTTGGTCAGGCCATGGTGGTCATCGCAGTTTAATGGGCACCCAATGTCTAACTCTTTTATTCAATGGCACTGGACCTCAAGGCCAGATCTGACGTCTCAAATCCTGTGCCCCAAACCAATTTTAGTTGAGTCGCCTCCTGGGATGTGAGCCCAGCGGCCTCCCTGCCTATCCCAGGCTGTGCACACTTTATCTTGGTACCTGTTTCCCTGACCAGTGGGCCTGTAGAATCCTAGACACTTCTCTTTGCCTTCTTGCTCTTCAAGGCAGGGGTCATGTCCGCCTTGCTCACAGCTCTATCTGCAGTGTGCAGGCTGTTGTCAGCACGCATTTGGAACTCTGTAAGCATTTGCTATCTGAGAGAATGGCCCTGAGCTTCAGCACCGGGAATGCTCAGTCCATTCCCCTATTCCCCTCTCCTGGAGTCCTTGCCGGCTCTGCCTATAAGAGCATGTTACCTAACCTATCAGGGATATTTTTTGAAATCTAATTTCAAAAACTCATCAGAAGTTTGGTTTTCACCGTAGGTGTGATCCCACTAATTACCCTCCCTCCACACACCCTTCCCCCCTTCCCTCCCTTGCCCCTTTCCCCATATTCTTATGCTTTATAATTGGGTTATAGCCTTCATATGAAAGCTATAGATTAGTTTCATAGTGGAGCTGAGTACATTGGATACTTTTTCTACTGTGCATCTTAGAAGGGTACAGGTGAAACTTACTAAATGCAGAATATATATGTCTTAACACAATAACTAAGAAAATGCCATGAAGTCTATATTAACCAGTTTGGTGAAAATATTTCAGATTGTATATGAAACCAGCACATTGTACCCCATGATTGCATTAATGTACACAGTTGATTTAATAAAAAAGAAAAAAATTGGTTTGCTTTCCATCTTTGCCATGGAAGACCGATTGCATGGTGGAGCCACATCACCTTACACTTTGAATCCCATTTTTCTCATTGATAGAGAAATAATAACGTAAGTCACTTACAAAGTTGTTACCAAGACCCCTTCCCAGAGGTGCAGTGGTGTTTTATAACCTGTAAAGGACAATACAAATTGTTGGGGGCCAGGAGGGGCAGCTTCCGTGGGGAGCTCCCTGGGCTGTCTGCTTTCTTTCACCGCTGAGCTGGAGAGAAGGAACAGAGCTGGCCTGGATCAGGATGGTGGGTAATTAACATCAGAGCACAGCGAAATTGGGCCCAGCAGTCTAAGCTGCCTAGGATACTGTCCTTAGCTTTTTGCCCTTAACAATGACATTGTTTGCATATGTCTTCATCTGTCTAACTCCTGAGCCTCCTTCTTAGTTCTGAATTCAGGCGATGAGAAAGGATATTATTAGGAAAGAGTGTGCACAAAAAAAAAAAAAAAGAAAGAAAGAAAAAAGAAAAAGGATATTATTAGTTGAGTCTCCTCAACCCCAACATGCATCATTTTTTGTTATAATCTGGAAGGGCCGTCCCAGAATTCTTGGTATTTAGAATTCCTGGTAGTGATATTAAGTAGTCCCCACTCCTGGGCAACAGAAGGTACGTTAAAGGCTTTAGAAACCCAAGACCAAGGGCAGTTTGATGTAAGTATTGCAAATGGTATATAAAACCAGCACATTGTACCCCATAAATGCATTAATGTACACAGCTATGATTTAATAATAATAAAAAAAGGACCAAAGGCAGACAGCTGCCTGGTACAGGAATGAGGGGCTGCAAGGGCAGCTTTCTGCACCCTTCTCCCCTTCGCCCTTCCCCCTCCTTCCCTTCCTGGGCTCCCTGAGCCTTCTCAGGCTCCTACGCTGGTCCTCTCTTTCTTCCATGCTACCTACTCCCGCCAGCAGCCTCAAACCTGAGCTGCTCTTTAAATCTCCCCTACGGAAACCTCCCTTTCTCTCGGCCTCTGGTGAGTGACTCTCCAGGTAAAGCCAGCAGTGCTGATGTGTATGAAGGGCACAGTGGAGAAATAAATTTCTCGCGGGGAGGATGAGTGAGAGCTTGGAAAAGAAATGCTGGCTCTGGCAAAAGACATAAGAACCCTGGAGGCTGGGCCCGCCCCTCTGTGAGTGATGGACCTGTTCAGGCTGAGTTACTACCACATGGCAGATGATCATTTTGAATACTTCAACACTGCGGCAGGAGGAACAGCCATGCGCTCACAGCAGCCAGGTGCTCAATGCAGCCGTGATCATGATCACCCGGGGCTGACTGAGGCCCTGGGCACTGCTGGAATACAGGTTCCGAGGACAGTTTCATTTATTTTTTTCAACCTGAATGGCAGGTGTCCTCAAGCATTAGAAAAATGAATCTTATCTTGAGCATGTTTGAGATCTTGGCAATGGAGAGGCCGGAAAGAGGACCGGGAAGTGGTCCTCAGGACTCCAGGGATCGCCCGTAGGTCACCTACTTGGTGATCATTTTAAAAAGCCCGTTGTGTGCTAGATCGAAGGAAACATGCCCTGGGTGGCTTATGCTGAGACCACCAATAGCTGACTGAGGCTGAGGGCGTCTCCAAGCCTCAGTTTCCCCATCTATGAAATGAGGATAGAGTATAACTGCTCTCCTAACCCGTAGTACTTTTGGGGAGATCAAAAGGGATAACACATTTGGAATTATTTCACAATCTGTGAAAGTTTTTACAAACACAGGGCCCCATCAGTATTTGCGAGGATCGTTTCCTGTTCCTTTCTCCTTTGCCCTCTGCCATTCTCCAGCTTGCTCCCAGGGTGCCATGGGGAAGTCCCCTGGGATCTGTTACATTCTTCAAGTCTCTGTTGACACTTTGTCTTCTATTCATTTCCCAAGAGGTGTTGGTGGCCTCCACCAGCCAGGGTAAAGAGTTCTTTCCGAGGAAGGCAGTCATGACTTAATTGTCTTTTTGGCCTATGTGTGACTTCATGGCATGTGCTCCAATGAAAGCATGGAGCTTTAAATGTGGGGGTTTGGGGCAAGAGCCCTAAAGTCGGAGCCACTCAAGGCCTCCAAGCCTCCAAGCCTGCAGACCAGATTAGGTGGGAGGGAGCAGAAATCCTAGCAACCCACAATGTTCATTCCTTCCAGCACTTGCCCACTATGGGGAGCCGAGGGAATTGCCAGGTGCTTTAAGCATTTTGGTCCAGCAACACAGTCTCAGCAATGCCTTCTAAATATTGCATTCGGGCTTGGTCTGCCTTTGAACTTGCTGGTGTTTCTTCGTACCTGGAATGTCAAGCTGAGGGCTCAGAGCACAGCACTGAAGCCCAACCTAGAGTTGATCTTACATGCCCTGTGCCAAAGTGCCTGCAACAAACACTAGTCAAATCCTAAATGTAACTGGTGCATCATTCATACTTTAGTAGATGTTGTGGATCGATCAGAACAGACGGGCTCTGGGGACATTCAGCCTGGGCGAAAAGAGATGGGTTGGAATGCAAGAGAATACCTCAAAGACAGGCGAGAAACCCATCTTTTATTAATCTCTTTATTCATTGATTAGTTGAATCATTCATTCCCTCACCAAAATGTATTGTGGTTTGCTATGTTTTAGGTATATTCCAGCTGGGGTGATCCTGCGTGGTTTTAAAGAGAAGGATGAGATATTTGAACAAAGTCTGGGAGGAAAAGAAAAATCTTAGTAGGAAGAGCTGTGGAAGAGTTTATAGGGCACCTGTTGTGGGTGACAGACACCAGCAAATGCTGAGGAAGGAGATGAAATGACAAGTATGTTGTTAAACAGGGAAAATGAAGGGGAAGAGTGAGGCCAAAATTGTGGGTAGACAGAATTCCAAGGACCCGATGGAGCAGACTAAGGAATTCGGACACATTGCCACAGGCAGTGGGGATCCGTGTAGGTTTTTAAAGCCGCGATGGGTCAAGGTCATCAGGCTGCAGCATCAGAAAGGCAAAAGCAGCCACAGCATCACACAACTGGTAAAGAGGTTAGGGGTGACAGCGAAGCCAGAAAGAACAGCAGCAGGGGACTCCAGGGAGGTAACTTGGGGGCAGAAATGGCAATGGCAATGAGAATGAGGGGGAAGATACAGCACCAAGAGAGGCTCTGAAGGTAGAACATGAGGGAGGAACAGTGGACCACATGGGATGACCAGGGGTGGTGGTAAGAAATCAAGAGCAGGAGCAGGTGATGAGGAGGAAGATGGGCTCCGTTTCAGCCACACTGAGCTTGACGTTGAATCCTATGAGACATTCAGGGGAAGCTGAATGCGGCAGCTTGGCAGGCAAGCTGGAGCTGGAGAGCCACCAGGCTTCGAGGCGGATGGCTGTGTCTCCACATGACACTGGTGGTGACACTGGTGACTCTGTAACAACTGGAAGCTCCAAGCTACAGGGGAAAGGTTGGAGAAAAGAGAAGAGCTTATTTGTCCTCCTTTTCTGACATGGCCTTCTCTGTCTGTTTCGTGCTACTTCTTTTCTCAGCCCAGACATGCCCGTGCCTGGCATCTCCCTGTGCTCAGGGAATACATGTCGGGCAGGCTAGGGATGGGGACAGTGCCACGAGATGGGTAGAGGCCCTCAAGCAGGAGAAAAAGGGGGAAGGATGATCCCTTCCAGAAAACAACCTGCAGCCCAGTGCAGGTAGGATGCCATCACTTAGTATGTTTTTCTGAATATTTACTAAAGATGTGTTCATGAGAAAAGAAACAGCTCCAGAAAAGTTGGAGAAAAGGATGGGAGACACTAGAACTGCCAAGGCTAAGTTTGATGG
This sequence comes from Arctocebus calabarensis, assembly GCA_963573935.1. Lineage (NCBI taxonomy): Eukaryota > Metazoa > Chordata > Mammalia > Primates > Lorisidae > Arctocebus > Arctocebus calabarensis. The sequence continues at coordinate 5,360 of CAUYON010009391.1, read as the reverse complement.
GAGACACTAGAACTGCCAAGGCTAAGTTTGATCAGAGCTTACAAGGTTAGGACAGCAGCCGTTGGTGCCGAGGATGACAGAAATGAAAAATGGGCGGAGATAACCCAGATACTTCAGCTTGCCATAACATGCAAAGCTTTGGGGCATCTGAAAAACATTTAAACTGCCTTTTCTTTTGTTATTCAATTGTATGTCTACTGCAATTAATAAAGTTAAAAATAAATTATAAACAACTTAGTGTCAAGACTATTTTAAACTTTTATTGTCATTGAGAACAACGAACAATCCCTGCAACATTTTAGAAAAAAAAAAAATCAATGACATTTTTAATGAACATGGATTATGTGCCATGCTTATGCTACGTTTTGTGGGCAATTTCAAAAAACAAATCAATAAGAATATTATTTAAAGTATTCTTTAAGAGACATTTAAAAATATACAAAGGAAGAAGGTGACCATTAGCCATGCAGCACCATCCACAGACTAACATCTTAGCATATTTGCCTGGAGTCTTCTTTTTAAAGAACAATTCTATTTGTTTAAAAAAAGTGAGTTAAGTTTTACACAACATAGGAAAATACAGAGATGACAGTAAAGTCACCCAGAAATCATCATCATTATAACTACAGGTAAACCACTTTGGACAACTCTCTGTAGAAATATATAGATAAGAAGGATGGGCTCTTTAGGGAAACAGATGTGTGTTAACAGATTCTATTTAAAAAATAAATTTAATTTTATTTTACTAGAATTTAACAGAAGAGAAAAATCTCTAATGTTAAACAGGAAGCATCTCTGCACTACAAATAATTTTGTTGTCACCACAGGCAAGAGCTTGTCCTAAAAGATTCCATGAAATTGGAAAGAGATATTAAAACACATTAAGAGATGAGAGTTCTTAGTGTAAGTGACATTTGCTCATTTCATCTCTCTGTTCCTCTTTCTAAAATTCAATTCAGCTTAATTTTTTGATCATCTCCATTCACAATGATTATCTAAACTACTTTTCTATAGCAGTAATTTGGTTTCCAGATCTGGTTGTTGTATTCCTACCTTTTCAGATGTATTAGCTGGTTACAAATAATGTTTTTGTTCCAAGACTGTTTGTTTGTTTGTTTTTACTGCTTAGGACTTCAATCACACTTTTTATGTAATTTTGCTGTTTTATTATCTTATCCATGAGTTCTTATTTTAATGACAATTTCTTATTAATTTAAACTCTTTATGTAAATAGCCAGATATTATAATATTTTAGGTTTTGGGGGCAGTAGATACAACTCCTCAACTCAGCCATTATAGCATCAAAGCAACAGGGGAGAATACATCAATAAATGGGTGTGGCTGTGTTCTAATAAAACTTTATTTACAAAAATGAATGATGGACCATTTTTGTCTCTTAGCCTTGCTAGATATCTGCTAGTGATTTCTGTGTTGGTGGGGAGGAGGAAGATATTTTTCTTTTAAAAATGACTTTGTTGGGTAGTAGGAGATGGAATTTCTTAGATCCAGTTTTAAATGATCGTTTTAACTTAGAAATGCTGAAGGGCTGATTGGTTCTTGTGGGTATTTGTCTTGTGGTTATTACAGATAGGATATTGCGCTGAGTCTGGCCACAGGCAGAGTGGCTTTACCTGAGTTACATGTAGGTGGAAAAACTGAGGCCCAGAGAACCAAAGTTCAGGTGGGACTTGAATATAGATCTTTAAAAAAAGGTTTTGTTTAAGTGAGGTAGATTTCATAAAACACAAAATCAAGCTTTCATGAAGTGAGCTATTTAGTGGCATGGCATATTGTACACTGACAAGGCCCAACCACAATGTTTTGAGCTATTTAGCTGCAAAACACTTTTATCACCCCAAAGGAAGCTCCATCCCCACAACACAATGCAGTCACTTCAAATTCTCCTTCACCCTGGCAACCACCGATCTGCTTTCTGATTCTGTGGATTTGCCTATTCTGGATATTTTATACAAATGGAATTATGTAACACATAACATTTCGTGTCTGGTATCTTTCACTTAGCATAATGTTTTTGACATCCGTTCACATTGTAGCATGTATCAACTCTTCTCTTTATGGTTGAAAATGTCTCCCATATGTATATGCCACCATTTGTTTATCAAACAATGTTTGTCATCTGGGGATGGACATTTGGGCTATTTCTACCACTTTTTTTTTTTTAATATTTTGAATAGTGCTGCTAAGGAAGTATGTGTAGATGCATTTGTCTGAATACCTGTTTTCAATTCTTATGGGAATATCCAACTTGTAGAATTGTTGAACCATATGGTAATTCTATGTTTAACTTCTTGAGAAACCTTCAAACTTTCCCCCAGAGGCTGAACCATTTTATATTCAATGTACGTGGTTTCCAATTGCTCTACATCTTTGCCAACCCTTGTTATTTTCTGGTGTGTGTGTGGATATGTATGTGAACACAGATTTTTGATTTTCTGTGCTGTTATCTTAGGTGGCTACAGAATTTATCTTGCATTTTACACTTGTCTGATTTTTTTGTAATTAACAGAACTTGGCATATTTCTATTTTTTTAGGGGGGGACAGAGTCTCACTCTGCTACCCTGTGGTTGCGTGCCATGGTGTCAGTCTAACTTACAGCAAGCTCAAACAACTGAGTGCAAGTGATCCTGCTCCTTTTCAAATATCTGGGGCTACAGGTCCCCTCCATGATGCCCAGCTAATTTTTTCTATTTTTGCTAGAGGGTCTCACTCTTGAGCAGGCCAGTCTCGAACTCCTGAGCTCAAAGGATCCTCTTGCTTCAGACTCCCAAAGAGACAAGATGACAGGTATTAGCCACCATACCAGCAGGACTTGGCCTCTTTCAAGATGCACAATTCACATTGTTAAATACTCTATTGATATATTTTCTCCTAAAAGTATGAACTCTCACAGAGTATTCACAGATCTTAATAAAAATCTCTAAATATTATTTAAACAAAGCAAATTATAATTTATTTCCAAGTTGAAGAATCACAGTTGAAACAACATGAATCTCTTTATAATTCTCATTCCAGGAGAACTAGGAAGGCCCCAGTGCCCATCTGCCAGGGTTGCTGTGGAGGTGTTTACTTCCTTGAGTAGGATATTGGACAAGATGGTTGTTAACATCTTTTCCAACTACATTTTTAAAATTAGAATTTGAATATTTATGGAGGGCTTTCTGAGAAAGTACAAAACCCTGAGAATATTGCATATGGATTTTGCTATCTTGCTACATCGGAAGAGGACAGGAACTGTCCCAAAATCCAACCAAGATTTGGTGTTGAGAGTCCGGACACTGAGGGTCACTGCCCTGTGGATAGCCCTGTGATGGGACAGATAAAGGACTCCCAGTTTACTGGGAGTTGGTATTAGCATTCCAAAGCACCCTTAGGCTCTGGTTATGGTGAGCTGGCCCATCTCCTTTGAATCTGCAACCTCATACATCTTTCAGCAAAACTGGCCAGGCACATGGTGCCCATGCTGGGCATTTCCCCCAGCAAGACATAAACACCTTTGCATCTAGACCCCCAGCTCTGCTGCACTTGGACTTGTCCTGAGAGTCACTCCTGGAATCTTTAAGAGGAAACCTTACTTCTCACCATTTTATTTACCTTTAGCAGACAGACTTATCCTCTGCTTCCAGGGGGCACAATTTTGAGGTACCTTGTTGTTTGAGGTTGACATTGCACCAGAAAGGGATTGCTCTCCCTGAAGAGGTGGCCATAGGAAAGTCCCCTTGTCATCTGGGGCTGGTTCATTTCGGATGAACAGTGCTGCAAATCAGGATGGCCTTTTGCAGTGTATACATATGGAATGAGGTTTATTTATGGGTGAGAAGAAACTATAAAGAAGAGTTATTAAGTCCAAAAGGAGCTGATTTATGTCATAGTAAAATTCAGACGATAGTTCAGCCAGGGGAATGACAGTCTCTGGCAGGCGTCTGTGAATAAATTCCCCTTCTTTTAATCTAACGCATTCTCTTCACTAGCCACTGGTCAAATTCTTAAGCTAGCTTAGCAGTCTGCTTTTCCTGCCCTTCTCCTCCTTCTCCTCCCCTTCATGATCTTTATAAGAGATGGAAGGGATGAAAGCCACACTCCCTGCCAGCTCTCAGAAAGCCTTGGGTTTTCATTACCCCATGCAGCTTTTCAGAGCCTAGAAGCTGTGCTGTTTCCCTTCAGGCTGGTGGACACTGGTTAGGAGATCTGAGGAAGCCAGAGTAGGTGTGAGCCAAGATACCTGGCTTCTGTCAATAAACACTCAGAATCACAGCACCCCACAAGGCAGAAGGCCACAGAGACCTGCCTTTTAAGACTATTGGTGGGAACTGTTTAATGAGATTCTGGCCTCCAGTGATCATGGCCTCTAAGAAGCTCAGCATACTCAGATCTGTGGCCAAGAACTCTGTACCCAAGGATGCAACAGTAGCTGTATGTCTGCTGTGAACGCAGGTGACTGGGGCTTCTATGGACTATAGGCCTGATCTGCATTCAGGCGGAGCTCAATGTCTTTTTAGCATCCACTGCAGTGGTTTGTGTCTGCATGTATAATTGCTCAGAAAGCACAGACCAGCTTCTATTAAACAGAGTTGAGATGCTGAATGAATAAATACAGCAGTGAGACATCTAACTTCTATCTATTTTCTATCTTCTATCTATCTATTTATCTATCTATCATCTATTATCTTTATACCAATACCTATTATCGAAGTTTGCATTTGTCTATTAATATACAGATAAATACAGGGTCCATGACCAAAATCTCATCATAAAACCTGATCAAATGAGAACTTTACGATTAACCACATTCTTCCCTTCTTTAAAACGATCTGATGTAGCAGTGATCATTGATAAAAGTTGGAATAAAAATCGTACACATAGACATCTCTTGAGACATCCCTGCAAACTCACCGCTTTCTAAAGCCTTCCATTAGCATTTCCCAAAGTAAAGGATTAAAAAAGGTTTTTCCCTGTTATCCACCTGTAAGCACCAAGGCTTTTGTGGGCAAGAATAAGAGGTGGTTTTTATGGCACTGAGTGTCTGGTCGAACAATCATGACCCAGCTGAGAAGGACAGAAGATCCTGCTTTCTAGTGTATGGGGAGAGGAGAGCTGACCCCAGAGCCTCGTATTGGCCACAGAATGTCTTATTTTAGGCTCATTCTTCCTGCGGTCTCTTCTTCTCTCTTCCAGGAAGCTTCCAAATCAACCGCTAATTCTTTTTTTTTTTTTTTAATTTTTATTAAATTATAATTGTGTACATTGGTGCAATCATGGGGCACAATGTGCTGACTTTATATACATTCTGAAATATTTTCATTGAACTATTTAACATAGCCTTCATGGCCTTTTAATCACT
>CAUYON010009390.1:0-25858 GCA_963573935.1 Arctocebus calabarensis | reverse complement strand
AAAACATTAAGGCACCTGTTAGAGGGAGAAAATTCTAGTGGGGAGAGAGAAGCTCTCTCTGTTTCTCTCCCCATCACCGTTGTTTTAAGAGCTATTAGAATAATAAGTTACTTTTATTTTTTTGCAGTCTAGTCCCAGCCCTAAGGCTTCTTCTTTTCTTCACTGTAAAAAGAGGGTAATTTTTTCACCTAAGGTTTGTTTTAGATATAAAACAATGTTTAAGTATGATGCAATACCCACTATTGCATCCAATGTTATTTCTGAGTAGAATGTTATTTTTATTAGACAACCCTACCCCAGTCCACACCCTAAAAAGGTTAAACCTTTTTCAACTTGAATCATTTCAATATGTTTCTGATTCAATCTGAGCTCCATCAGTACTGGAAGATATTTTTCCATCTAAGCTTTTGCTTTCTAACAGCTGATTAGACTTTCAAAATACTTCAATAGACTGTATATTTCATTACTGAAAAGAATGACTTAATCCAAACAGCAAACCAAGTTCTCAAAAATATACCCAAAAGGCTCAGCGCCTGTGGCTCAGTGGGCTAAGGCGCCAGCCAGGTACACCTGAGCTGACAGGTTCAAATCCAGCCCGGGCCCGCCAAACAACAATGACGGCTGCAACCAAAAAATGGCCGGGTGTTGTGGCGGGCGCCTGTAGTCCCAGCTACTTGGGAGGCAGAGGCAAGAGATTCGCTTGAGCCCAGGAATTGGAGGTTGCTGTGAGCTGTGATGCCACAGCACTCTAACCAGGGTGACAGCTTGAGGCTCTATCTCAAAAAAAAAAAAAAAAAAATCCCCAAAAGTTCCATTTCCAAGCTACTGGAAAACAAAATTACACATCATTCTGCCATATTTACCTTTAAAAAGAGGAAAACAAAAGACAACTGAAAATTTTAATGGATTTTTTAATGGTAAACAAGATGCCTAACTCTATTCTTAAAATCACAGTATGCCTAATTCAACTGAGATAATTATGTCATCACTGTTTCACAATACAGATGGATGCACTTTTTCTTAATCTATTAATATTTTATCAAAGCTACAATCTAAAAGAACATATTACACATTAGGCGGCAGTGCAAACATAAACAAGTGCATTTATTTCTCTAATATTTGCAATGCTTATTCTTTGCAAAGACTGTAAGTTACCCCCCAAAATAGGTGCAATCTATGAAAACAATAATTGCCATGAATCTAGAAGAATAAGGAAACAAATGAGCATCTGCTATGGCTGTATTTAAGATTTACAGGATTTAGGAGAGCTGATTTAAAAAGCTTCAATTTGTCAGCCAAATTTTTCCACATGAAGACTCCAAGAATTATTATAATTTACATATTTCCATAATTGATTTCATATTCAGAATTTATATATCTATAGGACTTAACTAAACTAGGCCTATGTATCTAATAAAAGCTGAAACATGAGTACTGTGCACAGACATAAAGCCTAATGCAATATTTGGGGCATTAAACACATTCAAACGCTTATTGATTTCAACAGAAAGTAAGTTGAATAACAGTGAATAATATTAAATATGACAGTATAATAAATAGGCTATTGGTCTGGAAATAAGAATAGTCAAGTTTCTGGCTTGGTTATCACTGTTTCTAGATACATGTCTTTTTTTTTTTTTTTTTTTTTTCCTGGAGACAAGAGCCTCAAGCTGTCACTCTGGGTGGAGTGTTGTGGCATCACAGCTCACAGCAACCTCCAACTCCTGGGCTCAAGAGATTCTCCTGCCTTTGCCTCCCAAGTAGCTGGGACTACAGGTGCCTGCCACAGTGCCCAGCTATTTTTTGGTTGCAGCCATCACTATTGTTTGGTGGGCCCAGGCTGGATTCAAACCTGCCAACTCAGGTCTATGTAGCTGGTATCTTAGCCACTTGAGCCACAGGCACCGAGCCATAGATACATGTCTTAAGACATGTAAAATGACAAACAGTATTGTTTTCTTTGTTTTGGGGTTTTTTTTTGGTTTTTGTTTTTTGGGTTTTTTTTGGAGACAGAGTCTCAAGCTGTCACCCTGGGTAGAGTGCCATGGCATCACAGCACAAAGCAACCTCCAATTTTTGGGCTTAAGCAATTCTCTTGCCTCAGCCTCCCAAGTAACTGGGATTACAGGCACCCACCACAACGCCTGGCTATTTTTTGGTTGTAGTTGTCATTGTTGTTTGGCGGGCCAGGGCTGGCCACCAGCTCTGGTATTATGTGGCTGGCACCTTAGCTGCTTGAGCTACAAGCACTGAGCCAAAGTATTGTTTTCTATACTATTCTTAGAACCAGCCCTTCTTAAGGTTAACTTGAAAACCCACCTCATCTTTAACAGACCTATATTATACAATCATTTCTACTCTTGATTTCTTCCTCTGAATTCCTATAGAATTATTTAATAATAATTTTTAGCACTATTATGATACCTTGCTCTTTAGGCCATTTTATATATACCTGCCAACTTGCCAAGGAGCCTGCAAACCTAAAGAGATAAAGTATGTTGTTCTAGGTTTCTTATTATCCCCAATGCCAATTAATGCACCTGAAGATTTTACCAACAGTAATGACAAGTATTATTGTTCAAGTAGAGTAGAGCAGAAAACTTAGGCTCTCATTCTAGCTCTATTATTGGCCAGGACATGACTAGTAAAAGCCTTCTTCACTCTGAGACTATATTCTAGATGATGAAGAGCGTTAGTGGCAATTATTTCTAATTCTTTCTTTTTTTTTTTGAGACAGAGTCTCACTTTATCTTCTTCAGTGGAGTGCATAGCATCACAGCTCACAGCAACCTCCAACTGGTGGGCTTAAGTGATTCTCTTGCCTCAGCCTTCCGACAGCTGGGACTACAGGCGCCCGCCACAACACATGGCTATTTTTTGTTGCAGTTTGGCTGGGGCCAGGTTCAAACCTGCCACCCTCGGCATATGGGGCCAGTGCCCTACCCACTGAGCCACAGGCACCGCCCTCTAATTCTTTTCTGACTCTTAAAAGTTCATATCAAAAAAACAAAATACTTATCCCAGGGTCTCAAGGCTGGTTCAATATACGTAAATCTTAGGATGATATTAAAAAGCAAAGATCCTAAGTCAAGATAAAAGGTCTGTGGAGGAAAGGAAAAAAAAAGTAAAGTTTATATTTTAGTACTTTGAACAGTTTTCCCTATGTTTTTTGAACAAAGGCTCTCACATTTTTATTTTGTACTGACCCCAACAAACCAGGTAGCTGTCTCTGAAAGGAGGAAATATTTCTACTGGGAGAAGGGAAAATGGAATGTGTCCCCAGATAACCTAAAGTAACACAAACTGTTCACTTTTTCTTAATTATTCTATCTTTGATGTCTCAATGACAACAGTATTAAAGGGAGCCCCTACGTATGATATCAGGAATTGATCAGGCAGCAAACTTGTCAGTTCCTTATCATTGTTCCACTCAACACAACTGAGCGACTTGATGAATCCCTTTCCGGTCCTGAGAAATGGAATATGAGCAGCTGTTCCCACACACTGCCTTCCTCGTGAGGAGCAAGATAAATGGCCACCATCTAATGTGAAAGGGAGGACTCGAGAGTCACACGCTTCCAAAACACGTGCTTATCAAGGCCAATGTCACTAATGAGAGGCCAAGGAGCAAACAATTTGTGAATGAATTAGTAAATGAACAATACCCTTGGGGCCCCAAAGAGTTAATTTGCTTTCAGAAGATGAGCAATTTTCCCATCTGCACTGGCAAAATCAATTCCTTATTAGAAATGCTTGATGCTAATGCCACCATGTAGAACTTTCTATCAATATTAAGTCTCCTTCTGTGAGGGCGAAAGTGCCTAGGGGCCAGTCTGTAGGGAAGTGTTTGTTCTCATCTTCCCTGGAGGCGTCCATGGGTTCCCCAGCAGTTGATCAAATCAGCATAGCTCACTGGTGCCTCAAGTATCATTCCGTTAGTGAAGCTTGCCATGACTACCCTCTCTAAAACATTCTGTAAACATTTTCATTTGTATTTAAAATTTTGTTTCTTTGGTGCACTTCGCTCTTTCTGACATATTTAATACAGAACTCTGTTTATTGGTTTACTGTTCCTCCTAATAATATGGTTCACCAAGGCAGAATTGCTTTGTTCACCACTGTAGTCCCAGGGCCTAGCACAATGGTCTGGAGGAGACCGTCTGTAAACATTTGTTACAGAGATGAAAGTATGGGGGGAGTTTGGGTGGCAGGGGTGGAAGGTCAAACAAGTTTGGGAAAAATTAAATTCTTTTTTTTTTTTTTTTGAAACAGAGTCTCAAGTCGTCACCCTGGGTAGAGTGCTGTGGCATCACTGCTCACAGCAACCTCAAACTCTTAGGCTTAAGAGATTCTCTTAACTCAGATTCCCAAATAGCTGGGACTACAGGCACCCACCACAACGCCTGGCTATTTTTTTTCTTTTGTAGCTGTCATTGTTGTTTGGCAGGCCAGGACTGGATTCGAACCTGCCATCTCCAGTGTATGTGGCTGGCGCCCTAGCCGCTGAGCTACAGGCTCTGAGCCAAGGTTGAAGTTCTTTATGGCAGGGCTTTACTGGGCCTTTGATGGCTCAAAGTTCATTGTCAATCTCCTACAGAGATACAGTGCATAAGCCAATTGGACCATGAGAATCATGTTTTGTTTTTTTTCTTTCCTATTTAGAACAAGTATTGTTGGGAACACATTTTGGAAAATGTCACCTTAAGAGGTAATTTATTGACCTTGGAGAATTTTAAATGAACCTTTTACCAGAGCAAATCCACCTCTTCCCTTCAAGCTCTGAATATTTATGAAGCGTCCTTCCTGAGGCTGATTAGAAAGGTGCTACCACCCTGTCCTGCTTCTTCCAGTTTCATCAGATTCTTCAATTTCATACTAGAATATGTATTCTGCATAAAATTTGACCCGTACTTGATGCAAACAATAGTTTTCATTGCTCTGCCCATTTTGTTCTCTGTGTTTCCTATAATTTTCACTCTCTGTCTATTTGAGAGCAGGAACAGAGATTCCTACAGGTGGAGGGGAAGGGCCCAACCTGCACGTAATAATAACTTTTGCACAATATTTAGGTCCATCTTCTGCACAACATGGTACTTTCTAAATGATGTTAATGAAAATGGTGTAATGACATTGAACTCATTTTAAAGAACAAAAGCCGAGGCAGACGTAAGCAAATAAAAATAAAACAAAATAAACACTTGGACTTTAGCAATTCCAGGTTTCGGGGTCCTGCTATTTACAGATGATGTCAGGGTAGAAACAAGAGAAATGCTCTGTACCTTGATGGGTGAGCCCGAAAACAAACATTATAAGCACACAGCCCACTTCCACCCAGAATGTGAGCTATTCCTAAAATGGAATTTCAAGTTACAGCAGCCCTAAGCAGAAATAAGTTACACTGAACTCCCAGGCACGTAGACGCTGACCCAGAGAGCTAGTAAAATCACATAGCAGAAATATTGTACAACAGCACACAATCAGTGGTTGGGAGGTACTTCAGATGTCCTTGGTAAAACCCATAAAAATTTGCTCATAGGGTGGGAGCTAAAATACTATGTTGTATATAGAAGTGAACGGAATAAATTTTATAAATCCAAGTGCTTTTATCCTTCTATTCCTCTAATTCTCTAATTGTTTCTTCCTGAAACAATTAACGCTGCAGCAGCAGTGAAGTTTGCCCATGGGGGAGGGTAGGAGTACGTACGTACCACTGGTCCTGAATAGGCAGAGTGTGAATCCAGAACCCAGGCATTTTTCAGCTTGGCTTGAACACATTGCCATTCAATTCAAGAGCCACAACTTTGAGATTTTACCCAAATTCAAGTTTCTATGTCTCTATCCGTTCTTTTTTGATAGAGTTTAATTATTAGTTCTGGATATTAAATGGTTTCCTTGAGGAAGTAACTCTTTTTTCTTTTTAAGAAATTTGTTTTATGTTCATAATTCTAGTAAAATATATATAACATACAATTTACCATTTTATACCTTTTTGAGGGTACAATTCAGCAGCAATAAATACATGCACATTGTGATGCACCTTCCTCGCTGTCCATTTCTAGAATTATGTCATTAGACCGAACTAAAACTCTTTTCTAATTAAACTATAACTGCTCACTTACCCCTCTCCTCAGCCCTGGTAACCACTTTTCTATATTTCCCCTTTATGAATTTGAACTTGAACATGGTGGGTACCTTTTGTGTTTGGCTTATTTCTCTTGGCATGTCTTGACAGTTCACTGTATCCTAGCAGGTGTCAGAGTTTTGTCTCTTTTGAAGGCTGAAGCGCATTCTACTGCATGTATATACCACATGTGTTTGTCCATTCTTTGCTGAATGGACATTTGGGTTAGTTCCAACTTTGAGCTATTATGAAAAATGCTACGTTAACATTGGTATATAGATATCTGCTCAAATCCTGGCTTTTAATTCTTTTGGGTAGATACTGCGGAGTGGAATTCCTGGATCATATCATAATTTTATATTTAATTTTTTGAGGCCCAGCATACTGTTTTTCATTGTAGCTGCACTATTTTCTTTTCTTTTTCTGTTCTTCTCTTTTCTTTCTTTTTTTTTTGAGACAGGGTCTTGATCTGTTGCCCTGTGTAGAATGCCATGGTGTCATAGCTCACAGCAACCTCAAACTCTTGGGCTTAAGCCATTCTTTTGCCTCAACCTCTCAAGAAGCTGGGACTACAGGTGCCTGCCACAATGCCCTGATATCTTTCTGTTGCAGTTGTCATTGTTGCTTTAGCTGGGCTGGATTCGAACCCACTAGCCTTGGTGTATGTGGCTGGCGCCCTCCCCACTGACCTACGGGCACCGCCTGCACCATTTTCAATCTCCAGCAGCATTACACAAGGGTCCCAATTTCTCTACCTCCTTACCAACACTAGCCAGGCTAGTGGGGAAGTTTACTGTTTTTTTAATAGATTTTCCCCCACTTTATTCTGCATAAAGCTCTGGCAATATCATTTCTAAACAAGTAATAATGAGTTGAGATTCTTTTCTAGTCTAAGAATATAATATTTTCTTCTTTCTAACCATATCAGTTTTTTAAGGAAGCACAATATTCCACGTATTTAGAAGTGGAGATTGTGTGTGTGTACGTATACATGCACATATATAAATATCTATTACTATTATTGTCTTTATTTTGTTATGTTAACAATTCCTACTATCAGATGAATCATGAAGGGAAGATAAAACCAATACCTGAATTATAAAAAGGTAGGCCAAATACTTTCTTTTGACACCCAAACTCGTGTGTATTTATAACAGTGGTGAGCTTTTGTTTCAGGGTTTGCTAGTGATGGAATCGATATATCTCTTTTAACGTTTTGCATTCAGGTCTATATCATGCTGCCTTGTATAAGCTTAATAAACACAGATGCTGCTTCCTGCCTGTGGGATTCTTGCAAAGGCATAGATTCTGGGCTCAAATGATGAAACATTACCTATGTTAGAACCCATGCCAGCAAGATGCTCCTTTCAAATAAGACGAACAGGTGGCTTAATGTTTTGTGATAATTTTAACAATTGGGTTCAAGTCCCATTCCCTCTTATAAATTAACTGCAAGGAGATCCATCATCTGAGTCAATAACGTGCACATTGTGTAGACTCGCCACCAAGGCTCCTGTGATCGTGTGCGCGAATCACAGCGTTTATGCTGCCTCAGGCACTGGCCTATGAAAGCAGAGTCCAGACCCAGCTGATTAAGCTGTAGCATAAAACAACACTTCAGTAGTCAGGAGCATGACAGCCCACCATGGTTTATTGGACCAAAGAGTATAACGCTGTAATTTACTTCTCTAATACCTGTCATGTTCTCTCTCATTGTTTCCCCTTATGGAGTGAAATATGTAGGTGAGAGTTTGCTGTACAAGCTTCACGCGTTATACCCCTTCAAAATTAGAGAGTAACAAACTGTCTTTATTATCCTGTGCCTTTGGTAAGCAGCCACAAATCACAGAAACCACTGCAGGTGAGCTTCTAGCGGTTTAAAAACTCAAGGCAAACTAAAAGACTTCATGTCTCTGCCTGAAGCTATTTTTGAACTATGGTATAGTGAGACACAATTATGATGCTTCCTGGCCTTCCTTTTTATTGTAAGTTCCTAACCTTTTTTTTTTTTTTTTTTTTGCTTTCTTATTAACAGGAAACCAGGATTTATAAAGTCTGGCTCAATGCAAATATTTAAAGATTTAATTTTTCCCCTCCCCCAAGCATAACAACGTAAGTTGAATAGTGTTTTGGTGAGTTTATTTTTCTTTTCTAACTGGAATCCATGGCTGTGCTGTAGCTGAAAATGGCACTAGTCACAGATAATTTAAAGAGAATAGCTGGCTTGTTTGTCAGGCAAACATGTGTAATCTGATGAAATTATGAATGTCATAGTGTTAACTCTCTTCTCATAAATACAGTTAACAGTGCTGACACTGCAATTATACTCAAATGTTCTGGCCCTTTGCTTATTCACTCAATCTGTCAGTCCAGGATGGGGGAGACAAATTGTGGTGGGCATTTGACAATGCACAAAAGGGATATAAACCTCTTCTGATTAAACCTCGATGAAAGATTAAATGGTTCTGAGTGCTTGCCAGATTCTGATGATACGGCATTTTTTAACCAGGGGTAATAAAAAGTCTATTCGATAGAGGATTTAAGCAAAGACTGCAAAGATACCATATGTCTATATGTGTACAGAAAGTGCACGTGTGCCTGTGTAAGACATGGTAAGGAAAAGCACTTTGGGAGAAGATCACGTCACTCATGACAGTTGCCAGGTCTGGGTGGCCATTTGTCCTGGAGGAAACAACACACCTTTGGCCATTACCAGCTTTATGGTAAAGATGAAATTATTAATGTCATGGTGGGAACTCACCTCGTCAGTCGGCGTGGAAGAGTCGCTCCCGTTTGTAATGAGGCCCCTGCTTTCATTTTGTAAAATTCTGCTTCAAATTGTGACTGTACCTATTCTCTCAGCGGTCAAGTATGAGTCATAAACAATTGTCTGCTTTAACCTTTTAATGTTTAAACTGGGTTCATAGCTTTTCACTTTTGACTTTCGATCAAACAAACATAGACGAATTAATAATAATGGCCAGCAATTGTTTCCTGCTTCCTCTGCCCAAATCGTGTTCTAGGTACTTTAAATGCTTTTCATCATCTACTCCCTTATACAAAAGAGCTATTGGTATTTTCAAAAGAGCTATTGGCATTTTCCCCCTGTTACAGATGAGGAAACGGAGGGAAACACCAAACAACAACAACAAAACAGAAAGGTCATGCGACTTGCTTAAAGTCACACAGCTAATAGCAGGTAGAGCTGGGATTTGAATCTAGGTGTGTTACCACACAAACTCATGATAAACCTTAGATTAAAAACTATTAACTATTCTCATCTTAGAGTTATAGATTATTACAAAGTCCTTTTTTTTTTGCCTTACAAGATTAGACTTCCTCAAATTTCCCACCCTGTTTAGATAAAGCCATCTTCGAAGGAACCTCATAAAATAATTACAGTTCATATTTAAAACAACTCATAGCATCGTGGATGAGTAATTCTTAGTGTTTATTTTAAGAAGTAAGCTGGATTGAAGAGTTTCTTTCAATATCTCAAGATACCTTCATTTCAATACTTTAGCACCAGGAGCTTAATACATTCATTAAGAGTAAAAGGATGTGGGGAGCCCTGGCAGGTGAACCTGGCTACCTGGACCTTCATGTTGACGCTCCCAGAGCAGATAAATTGAAATAATAAAGAAATCCGACAGCTTTCTGCACAGTGTTATTGCTAAAACCTTGCTGCGCATTCACAAGGAATGTGTACAACCATTCCTGATCCTTTTGTTCTATTTATATTTGGCTATAGAAATGACGTATTTGGGCTCTTTCTTTTCCACCGTGTGGAATTCACGTGAAGAAGATCATTTTAGGAGCTCGAAGAGGGTTTCTTTTTTTTTTTCCGAAGAGGGTTTTAGAAAACTGTTTATAAAAGAAAAAAATCAATCAAGAGAAAGGGAAGGATAGAGTAAATCCACAAAAGGAAAAAACAATTTGTTTTCTGTTTAAACTGCGTTAAACAGTTGTTTCTAGCTCCGAAAGTTCATTATACTTATTTGTCATCAGGGTAATTGATTTACACTTGTTGCTGGCGTCTGGTGCTCGCCTTCTGATGAACAGATTCATTAAGTTCATGTCTAATTTGCGTCTTCTAAATTCAATAAGCCCTATAAAATTTCTTTCCTTGTATGGGAATTCTAGGGTCTTTTTTTTTTTTTTCCTCAACAGCTTGAATTCCTGTATTCTGATTAAGATAGATGAAGTATTTGCATTCTATCCATATTCATAATCCTCTTTCAGAGTCAACCTAAAATACCACATTTGTTGCCCAGGCAGACACAGACGATGTGGTAGGAAAGCTCTGTAGCTTTTTGTTTGGATCGATAAGGACCCAGCCTTTTCCAAATCTAAGAGAAAAAGTGGTCTCTAGGTGAATTCGGCTGTTAAGAAACTGGAACAGTCATTGTGTCTTTTGTGTGTGACAGAAACTGTAATTAATGATTTCCCCCCTTTTTTTGTGAAAGAAAAAAAGAGCGGTGTGCCCTTGACAGACATTTTATTAATAGTTTCTGCCAACTTGCCATGCATAAAAGGTTTTATTGGTTGCAATGCCAGTGTAAGAAAAAGTTCTTTTTGATGAAATGTTCAAGATGGTTGTTTTATGGATGAAAAATGAAGGCAATCTGTCTACTGCCACTGAAAGTTTGGGTTTCAATCATAAAATTAAAACGATTGTGACATTTCCTATTGTGTTATTTAACCATCTGCTTCCTAAAGGTCTGATCAATGATAGCATTACCTTGGTCTTCTCTATTTAACAAGAACACCTACCAATATTGTGTTCCATGGTTAATTTATGAGGGAGATTCATTATCGATAAAGGTGTTTGCATATTTGGTGACTGCTGTTCTTCCTATAAAAGGGAAAGGATTCTTTTGTCTTGATGTGGAGGGTTAATATTCAGTTTGATAAACGACAATGGATGTTTGTATCCCCTCAACAACCACAATCTGGAAACTGTACAAGGAAGCAGTGAGAAATGTATCCCAACCACAAACCCAATCAGGTGGGCTCTGTGTGGCTTTGAAGCAAGCATCTTTTATCTTCTCGGCTAGAATTTAACCAAAAGCATACCTTCTAAAATGTTGTCTCGACTTCAGCAGGTTAAATTCACAGTTACCTGAGTTAGAATTTTTAAAATTGTTGCATGCAAGGTTTTCTTTGGAGTCGATGTGCTGTTTCAATGATTTCTGTTCATCAGTTAAGAAGGGGAAAACACACTCTACCACATGGATTTATAATAAAGCAACGAAGCCCCTTCCTTGCAACTTGATTAATTTTTCATCGCAATGGGGTGAGAGGAAGAGGAACATTCGACAGTTTAATAAGTCTTTGGATTTTGTTACAGCACACATAGAATTTAATTAGAAATCTGAAACATTGGCTACTAATTCTAATTACTGGCAAACTTGCAAATATACTTTTTTGTTTCGTTTGCAATAATCGTTGTTAATGAACTTATCCCTTAGTTTTTTGTCCATGTCTTTCACAAACTTTAAGTCTTAAACATTTTAAATCTCTCACATTTGGGGAGAAGGGAGGCAGCTGGAAATGTGCTCTTTCTGCACACTGATCTGCATGCAGCCATTCATTTTCTCTGGGAATTTTTATGTAAGCTCCCTTATTGGGAATATGCTAATGACATCCGCCATGATTACTGATTTTCTTTGAATCGTTATTCCTCTGTGGGCAAAGCAATCAGAAAGGGAGAACAGGAGATTTCCTCCTTGCTTGTGTGCCTTCTTCAACCATCTGCTCCATCCTCATTCATTTGAATTAGGTCTGCAGTTTTCAGATTCTTTACTCTGACATTTTAAAGCATTTGAAAGCTTAAAAGAAGTTAATAGTTATCTATCTATATCCACAAATGTGGTTTTCTGATGCGTTCGGAGTGCAAATTTGCCTATCCAGAGTTTACGTGGGCAGGTTAATTGTATTAAGTGAAAGATAGTAATGTAGGCTAGCAGCTCCATTATTTGGAATATGTCAGCTCTGAATACTTTTATTCTTTGTTTTAGTTTTTGGCTGGGGTAGGTTTGAACCCACCACCTCCAGTGTATGGGGCCAGTGCTCTACTCCTTTGAGCCAGAGGAGCCACCCAGCTCTGAATACTTATTAATAGCCTTCAGCACAGGTATTACAAAACCAAAAAAAAAAAAAAAAAGTATTAAAACAAAATATTCCAAGGTGAAGAAAAAGTGGAATTGGAAAGAGAGTTTCCAATTGAAAAGCATTTGTACAAGAGAAATGTTGAAATACGTGTTTTTTTTTTCAGTAGTGTTTGTGGGTGTCCTGATAAGAAAGTGGGCCAGTAACCAATACTTGTGGATGTTTAGCCCATACTCTGGCACTAAAGTATTGTGTGCTCTTGGAAAACTTACTTAATTGCAGAGATCTATTTTCTCAGTGGTATGTCGAATGAATGTCATAGGTGATTGCTGAGGTTTTCTCCACAAGTAGAATTGTACGACTGTACTATTTATCCCTGGGCAACAGATTGCAACTGATGGGAAAGTTACCTAATAGTTGGCTTTCACCTGGGCAGTTGCTCTTGCCCAGAGAAAAGCCATTCAGAAATAAACTGTCCAACTTCCGAAGAAGGACTCAGCCTCCAGATTCAACTTTTAAAAATGGTGAGACCAGACTTAAAAAGTAGGTCAGTGTCTTTTGTTTCCATTTACACGTACTAGATACATTGCTAAGAATGTTGCTGATTGATTGAAGCAAGTCTTAGACTTCAATGAGTGAAAATCAGCAAGATTCTGACACCCCTAGAAAGACAGAGTTAACTTAATATGCAGAATTGGCATTTAGGCAAAGAGAATTTGCAAAACTTGGTGCTATTAGATCACTGAACATTGTCAAAACATGAAGAAGACATTAGTTTGTGAATGTTGACACTCTGGGATTCAGCTGATTTCAAAGTGAAGCTAGCTATTCATGTTAAAATTGTTACAGAAAGCCCTTCTATCTTGTCCTAATCACTCAAACAACTCTTTATTTCTTCTACATCAAGAATCAGATTGAGAACAACATAGCTGTCCCCACGTTTTAAACAGCAAATGAAGCTTCTCCTCAAGTAAGCGACGGGATTTTTGAACAATGTACAGCATCTACTGACCCCAACTGCTGATCAGACAGTTGACTTCTGCAGTGAATCACCCCTGACCACTCTCCCCTGCTTGATGTATGTACATTTTCTGATCCTGTTCATTTTTTATGGCAATTGTTACTGATTTGTGTTCTGATTTCTGTTTGATAGTCCTGCCTTATTACAAACTGAGCGACAAAGCCAGAACTTAAATAGAAATTACTTCACTGATGTGTTTCAGCTGACCAAAGACAATCTCTCGCCCAAAATAACCTTGACTCCCTTCCTTCCACGCAGCCAAACAAAGGGAAGAAAGATATAGCCATTGTGTCCTCTTTTTTATACAAATAGATCACTTTTGAGAAATAGGGCTAAAAATAGGGAAGCACAAGCATATCTTAATATTTCATGAGATACAATTTCAAGGGCCTGAACTTAAAGATAGGCAGATAGCCAATGGTAGATAGATATATGGAGAGGAATATTTATTGTAATAATAGGACCATGTTGGATGGGCAGTAGATATTCTTTCCCTAGAATTTTGGCTTTTGGCTACTGTAATACATTGCCTTATAACACTCAGAGCAACCTAATAGCGCATCCTCTGAGCTACCATGCTATTGCAGTGAATTTTTTTTTTTTTTTATAATTTTTCCATTTTTTTGTTTATCTGTTTGCTTCTGGAATATATTTCACAAATCTCCCTAAGTCTGAATCACCCTACCTCATGTAATAGAGCTGTATAACATGCAGGTGAAAATAATTCTCACTAGCACTAAGATTAGATTATACTGGTTTTGATTTAAGGAGTTTTATTCCTTTTTGTGGGTCTTGTCTATCCATTGTATATACACCTTTGCTCATTTATTCCTAGATTGAATAATAGACATTACATATTAATTGTTGGAAGAAGTGATAATCCAAGGTCATTTTAGTCTACTGCTATACTCTTCTACTCCCCAAACAAATGAAATGCCGGTTTTGTTTCTGGCCAGAGGAAGAAATCCAGAAATGAAGCACAGTGTGGTTATCATTCCCGACATCGACACATTTCTGATTGACGTCAGTAGCATACTGAGCATCAGCAGATCAGAACAGTATGCAGATGGGAATAGTAAATGCCTTGCTCTTTAAAACTTCTTTCTGAAGTCAGATGACTGAGCATCATATCCAATTCAGAGGATGAGGGATGAGTTTATTCATCTAAAATCAATTTTTCCAACTTGAAATGTATATGTTGCACAGTGATGATTTTTGACAATTAGAAACACATGTATACTTTAGTATGTCTAGGTCCAAGTATTTCTTGTTTATAACATACTTTTTTCTAGCAGCAATCCAAGTATTTTTATGTTTTATTACATTTCTCATTCCCACGTGATCTTGGCCAACAGACTGCCATTATCAGAATAAAGTTCTTTACATTTAATTGAATTGTGAACTTATTGAACATATGTAAAACTACTTC
The DNA here is from genome assembly GCA_963573935.1 of Arctocebus calabarensis. Taxonomy (NCBI): domain Eukaryota; kingdom Metazoa; phylum Chordata; class Mammalia; order Primates; family Lorisidae; genus Arctocebus; species Arctocebus calabarensis. Next base: position 11,176 of record CAUYON010009390.1, on the reverse strand, counting down.
AAGCCTGATATTTAATGAAACCAATATATAAACAACTACACCCCCCCAAGAAAGAAAGAACACAAGTATAGTCTAACAAGGGAGAGGGGAGCGGAGGGAAAGGAAAGGGGAGAGGGAGGGCGATTGGCAGGATCTCACCTAATGTGCACAAGAGGAGGGTGTTCAGCATGTCCTCAGGTGAAGGGCTCAACTACAACTTGAACTTGACCTTAGTAGTGAAAACAATGTAACCTAAACATTTGTACCCTGTCATTAACCTGAAATAAAACAATTAAAAATATTTGATATTTAAAGAGTGAACAGAATTTAGTATGTTCTTCATTTGTTCGGTCATTTTACAAAGATATTTATGTAAAAACAACTATGTATGTTCAACATTTACTTCTTGCTTTTCTTTTCTTCTTCTTTTTCATTAAATCAAACCACATACGCAACGTTATGAGAGTAAACACATACTATTTTTTTAATTAAAAGAGAGTTTTCTTTTCTTTCATGAAAAATGCCAAAAGCAGTCAGTCCAGGGCGGGGATGGAGTTTATGGTCCCCAGGGACGCAGGGTCCTTCTCTGGGTACCACTGTGTTTCAGGTGCTGCTTCCCATGTTCAAGGTCACCTCACGTCCTATGCTGCTTCTTGCAGTACCAGCTTTCATACCTACACCACTTTGGATAACTTTGTCTACAATGAGAGCTGGGAAACACAGCAGTTTGCGGACCCATTGTTGTGCAGAATAAATTTGGGGTTTGGTTAGTTAAGGAAGGATTAATGAGCGCGTGTAACTAGCAGTTCCTACCAAGCCAAATTCCTTTTACCTTCTAGTCCTGGGTTAAATTTTCCCTTTTTGCTCCCTTCCTGGAATTTGTGGAAATAAGACTTCACTTCTTTCTTTTTACTCAGCTTTGCCACGTCTCTTTTTATCATCTTTTGTTCTCCAAAACTCAGTTTTATTATCTGTTCCGATTGGAGATGTTGGGATGCCTTTCGTTTGTATTTTTAAAGTAACTGTTTTTAGCATTAGCTTACCATTCTAGAATTATATCTCTCTTCATCTTCAGGTACACAAATATATATTCTTAAATAATTTTTTTTTGGAGGCAGAATATGCATAGCAAATCCTAATCAAGCTATAGCTCGATTAATGTCCACAAAGTGGACACATTCATGTAAGCCTTACCCAGATTAGGATATGCAGACAATATCACAGGGAGACTCCATTCCATGTGCCTACTGTGGTTATGGCCCTCCCAAAAGTAATAAAAATCTCAACATCTATTACATAGATTCATTTAACCTCTTTTAGAACTTCATTTAAGTGAGATTTTATAGGATATACTCTTATATCTAGCTGTTTTCACAAAACATCATATATTTGTCTCATATACAAGTTTCACATAGTAGAAATTCATTTTTATTGCTTTAGAGCAACTATTCTAAAGGATGGGGGTAAATTTGATCACCCAAGTAGACATTTGTCCATGTCTGTAGAACTTTTGGATTGTCACAACTAAGAAAATCCTACTAGCATCTAGAGCATAGAAGCCAGAGGTCCTCATAAATATTTTACAACATACAGGTCAGCTCAAAACAACATACAGGTCATAACAGGTCAACATACAGGTCATAACAAAAAATTGTCTGGGTCCACAATGTCAATAGTGCCCTACTCTAGAATACGTGATTGTTTTCTTTATCCATTTCATTGCTGATGGTCATTTATGTGGCTTCCATGTGGGGGTCTTGTGAATAAAATTGCTATGTATATTTTCATACATATTTTTTAAGGTAGTACATGCATTTTGGTAAAGTATATACCTAAGAGTAAAATTTCAGGTACACTCAACTTTAGAAAGTACTGGCACACATTGTCTAAAATGACTGCATTACTACGTGCTCTTACCAGCCAGGTGTGAGAGTTCCAACTGCTCTTCATCCTCATAAATCTTGATACTGTTATTTACAGAAATTTTAAACAACTTTGTGGGTGCTAGAAGTATCCCACTGTAGTTTGATTTTTAGTTTTTTGCTGACTAATGAACTTGAGAGTATTTTCACATGCTTGTTGACAGGCTATCCTATTTTGTAAATTGCCAATTTACTTTTTTGCATGTTTTCCTATGAGGTTGCTTTGCCTTTTGGTAATAATTTTTTTAAATGAATTAATTCTCTTATATCATGTAGAAAATAAAAAGACTTAGAAATCATTGTTACTATAACATTAGCTTTTATAATTGCACATGTATTTACCTTTATTGAGATTTCTTCACATGGCTTTGAGTTACTGTATGGTGCCCTTTCATTTCATCCCTCAAGACTTTCTTGAGCACTTCTTGCTAGGTAGTTCCAGGGTTAACAAACTTCTTTAGTTTTTGTTTTTCCAGGAATGTCTCAATTTCTTTCTTCTTTTTTAGGACAATTTTGCTGAATATTGCATTCTAGATTGACAGGTTTTTGCTTTTATCACTTTGAATATATTGGCCAAAATTTCTGATGAGAAATCTTCTGATAGGCTTATTGAGGACTGCTTGTATGTGATAAGTCACCTCGCTCTTGATGTTTTCAAGATTTTTTGTATTTCAGAAGTTTGATTACAATGTGTCTTGATGTAGATATCTGAGTTCATCTTACTTGGAGTTTGAGCTTCTTAAATGTTCATATTTATGTCTTCCATCTAACTTAGGATGTTTTCATTTATTTTTCCTTAAGTATTCTTTCATGTCTTTTGTTTCTTTTCTACTTCTGGTATACTCATAGTGTACATGTTGGTCTTCTTGATGATGTCCCATAGGACCCTTAGGTTTATTAATTTTTCTTCAGTCATCTTTCTTTCTGTTCCTCAGACTGAATAATTTCCATTGTCTTACCTTCAAGGTTTGCTGATTCTTCTGCCAGCTCAGATCTGCCTTTGAATCCCTTTAGTGAATTTTTCACTACAACTATTATACTTTTCAGCTCCAGAAAATCGTTTTAGTTTCTTTTAAAATTTTCTGTCTCTTAACTGATATTTCCATTTTAATAACACATCACTTTTTTAGGATATAAAAAGTATACATTTATAGTAGAGAGAGGGGGAAGAGAGTGAAGAGTGGCGGGGGGAGGAGATGGGAAAGAGAGAGAGAAGAGCAGAGTTGGGAAATGGCATGACATCCCAAAAAAGACATGAAGGTGTTTTTAAAAAATTAATTAATTAATTATTATTATTATTATTTTTGGCCGGGGCCAGGTTTGAACCCACTACATCTGGTATATGGGGCCGGTGCCCTACTCCTTGAGCCACAGGAGCTGCCCTTTTTTTTTTTTTTAAACTTCTTTCCTATCTTCCTTTAGTTCTTTGAATAACTTTAAGACAATGTTTTAAAGTCTTTGTCTAGTAGATCTGCCATCAGGTCTTTTTCTATTGAGACTTTCATAGATACTTTCCTGCTTTTGTTTATAATGCCTTAAGATTTTTTATTGAAAACTGGACAATGAATCTACTACTACGATAACGCTGGAAATCAGATCCTTCCCTTTCCCTAAGCATTATTGTTTTTGTTAATATTTTTTTTCATTATCATAGTATCTCTTAAGTCTTTTCTGAACTGTGCCTTTCCTTGGGCATTTGTAGTCATTTTATAATTTTTTCCCATGTATGCAATCGCTTTTGAATGTTGCACCTTTTAATGTTTGACTCCCTAAAGGGGAAAAATAGTTCTGGCTCTTTAAATTCCCTAGAAGTCAGTTCGGCTGGGGAGGAAAGGATATAGCAATAATGACCACTTTGGCATTAGAAATAACACCTCTGTCATTAGATCACAGCACAGATTCATGACACTTGGAACTCAGGGTGCAATGCACATATTCTTTACCAAACTAACCATATCACTGAATTGAATTTATTAATATGTGTATATACACAACCATACATTTTTAAGGGAAATGTAATTTGACATATGTGTATATGGTTCTACATCTCCCCTTCAGCTCATCCATTTTCAAGTAAACGAACATTCAGAAAACCTCTGTCTTCACTGAATATAAACTTGGACTTAAGTAAGTCCAATATAAACTTGGACTTAGACATGTAACTTCAAATTCTTTGCTCTTCAGCAATATCTCCCATTTTCTAATATATCTTTAAATGGGTTTTTTATTACTTGAACTTCAGGTATGATATAGCCTTTTTATATTTCCTTGCTAAAAATTCATACAATTGGCCTGGTCTGTATATACGACAGCCTTATACTTCCTTCTACATTTGTAAAAATGTACAGATGTATACTTCATTGAATTCATCTTCCCTGCTGAATCAATAATCGTACACTGGAATTAAAAGTGAAAGGACTTAATCACTTGGAAATATGACAAATATGAGACATCTTTTCTAACTCATAAGTCAAAAACATGAGAAATATATGTTCATGTGCTGTCTAGATGAACAAAGGGCATGGTGGAAGATTTCTATAGTTTAGAGGCAAGAGGTAAATTTAGCATCCATATATGACATTCTGGGAGAAAAATAGAAATAATCATGTATAGTTTAATACTTATTTACAATAATTCTTGTCTACCTAATAGCACTACATATTTTATTCAAGGTACATCGACACATAGTAGAGATTCTGCATTGGCTTATACATAATTGGATTTAGCTTTTAAAATCTCAGCAAGTAGGTATTTTTTTCCTCCAAAGTATGTAAAGTTCTATCCATATCTAATCACATAGATGTGAATGCTTGACAATTTTCTTTTGGATTGCCTCCAGAGACAATTTGTAATACAAACCACACAAAAATATTGGCTCTTTCCAAGCAATGGGCAGGGTGCTAGGAGTCTAAATAGAAAGATGAAAATAGCTCAGTTCCTGACCTTGAGTTTGTACTTGAGTAGGGATATAGCCATGTAAACAGATGGTATCAATAAAATACAGCAAGGATCAGAAAGAAGAATTTGCACATATGGATTTTGACCACACCTGCATCGTCTGGCTTGTTTTCTCATCTGATTCGTTAAACAAAGCTACAAATAATTCTTGAATGTTTTCAAAACCAAACTTCTCTTACAAATTGTGGCCTCCTCTGGTGGATGATATTCAGAGGATAGATTGAGGCATGTTTTTACAAAAAAATACAGTGGCTTAAGGAAGTGTTCACGAGACTACAGAAGCTGTACACACATGCAAAGCATGAGGAGGGTGCTGTGTGTGAGGTCGAGGTGTTCGCTGGTCTTTGCAGGTGTGCACTGAGGCTTGACTTTTTCCTGCTTATGGTCTTTGATCTTCAGTCCTTCACTCGATTCATCATTTATACATGATTCATTGATAGGTGAATCAGACTGGACTGCTAATCAATGTTTACTTGAGTAGATCTGGCTTTCTCTTCTCCAATGTTTGTTTATTCATCTTGTAGGCAGGGGCAGTGTTCCTCAGCAACCTCCCCATGCAGAAAGGTCACCAGACTCTTTGGTACCTGTGAGTACCTCACAGCAGAGACGCCTACAAATGATGATCTCACTCAGAGATGTGCTCTTCAGGTGTCTCAGCAACACTTTTTAAGAAGTAACATATTGTGTACTAAGTATTAAACCAATGCATAGAAATACCTACAGGCCATATAAAGGAACATTCTGCCACTCATGTTTTTATTTTGCTTCAATATCAAATATACTTCAAAGTATGCCATTTTAATATGTGACAGATTTTTTTTTTTTTTGGTCATGTTCCTAAAATCTCTCAAAATCTTAAAAGAGGAGCAATGTGGAGATTCCAGGCCTTTTATTTAAATTAATTGTGCATGTGTAGGATATCTTCTCTTTAAAAACCCTACATTTTTCTCTCTGAATTGAAAATTCCTGATCTTCAATATACCCTAACGATTTTGACTTCTTTTCCCTGAACTGTACACCATTCAGACAGATAACATTATTTTTGCTCTTCAAAAACATACTATTTTCTTTTCAACTCCTTGCTTTTCTCCTTTAGACCTAATTTACAAGGCTAAGCTGAGAGAATGTTCTATTGAGCGACATTTGAATATTATAGTTTGTCTAAGTACTCAAAACATACAGTGTAGTTATCATCCTAGGAAGCTTTTTGTCTTTCCTCTGAATTTGCCCTTTGAATCTGGTTTTTGGCTCAATAACTAAAACAAAGCAAAAGCAGCAACATGAAAACAAAACTAGATGTTCTAAACTTTTTGTGGATAGAACCTCTTATTTTCTTATCCTCATCTCACTCAAATTTCCTTTCTGGGAAGGGTATCTAAAATGTGAACCTTCTAGGTTCAAAGAAGTAATAAATGAAATATTAAGACATTTCAAACTCATTGTAATAGAACACATTTTCCCTTCTAAGATGACTCTTTTTCCACTTAAGAGGCTATGTATGCTTTGTGCCAAGTTGTTTTGTTCATGAAGCAAAAAACTAAAATGCTACCTTCATTCTGTATAAGATAACCTAATATGCACAGCTGCTAACTAAAATAAAACTAAACTACATCACAGTTTAGGGAAGAAAAAGTGGCTCTTTCTGCTACTGGTTTTACTCAGCAGTAAAGAGAAATGCTGGCAAATGCTGTTTACACAGTATGAAATCCTTGTAAAGTCATAGTGGAACTAGTCTGCTATCTGACCCAGCCTTGAGGGCTACTTAAACACCTGTGGATTTATGGAGTTCAGACGTCTGCAAGGGTCTGTGTTGAAGTTCATTCAGAAACCTGGAGCCTAAATAAAATGATCTGCTGATATGGGAACACTGTATTGTTCCTCTGGAGTCCAATCAGTTGTTTGAACTAGAAAAGACATTAAGATTTTAGTATGTACTCTTTAAACAATAAGATTGATGATAAAAATTGATGACTTTATGGTATTCATTCTTTCCGCCTAGGAACACAGATATAGACAAATGTATGGAGATGGATGGGTAGAGAAAATTTAAAATTTCATTTTAGACATTTTGTCCCTTCCTTACAATGATTACTCCTGCACAAATGGATTATCTCTTTCCTTTTTCCACCTGGAACCAGTTATCACTGGAAAATAGAAAGCAATATCTCCTTATGCTGATTTCTCTCTCTCCACTTTGTTAAAATCTCTGCTTAGTAAAAACAAAAATGATAATTAGATTTATCAAAGAAATGTAGAGTTTAAAAAATTCACTGTGGGATTTTGATCAATTAGTCTCTGAATTCCATTCTTAAATTTTGATCTATAAATGCCAGATTGACAGGGGGATTCATTCTCTGATATTATGGGTGAAAGTAGCCCCCCTCAGGTACACAGACACATCTGGTGAGGGGCTGGTCTCTTTATAGTGAAAACTTACACAATTTAAAACATGAAAACCTATACTCTTTAGAAATATACACCCTTTAAAGATGATCAAATATAGCTACAAAGTTGTCTTAATCAATTCCATCACAATTGCTTTCATTTGAAGATTTGATTTAGTCTCAAAATCAAAGACCCCATGGTTTAGAGAATGTTCAGTTTTAGGAGAGTTTCAAATGAGCTTATCTTATAATTGTTAAACATGTGTCTTCCACTTCCACTTGTCTATTAAAAGTTTTATGAAAGGAAACACACTTGAAAACACCTTGTTTAAGCTCAAACATTAAGTTACATTCACATAAAAAATAACCTGGTCAATAGCTTGCCTGTTTTATATCTAATCATCTTGTGACTGGCAGTTTTCAAAAATGTGGGTAATTCTTCTCATCAGACCTGGCTTTTTGATTCTGTTTATATGTTGTTAAATCATTTTTAATTACTTTGGGGGGAATTTTATGTACATATTTATTTACATATATTCCTATGAAGTTTTTGGTTTTATGTAATGCCATTATTGAAAGAATGAATTACCCTGGAATAGAAACAGCTGTTGGTTAAATAAGAATTGGCTTATATATGCCCTGTCCTGTCTTCTCATTTACCCCAAGAATATTCATGATTTGTAAATACTCTTCTATTTTGCTAAATGCACAAATGTGCATCTTCATTGCTTCAGTTATTTCATCTTGACCAGGTCATCTCTCTTACCTTGTTAGAAAACATGTACGAACCATGAATTATTTTTCAATGGGCTTCAGTAAGGCTCATATGAAAGACAGTCATCACTCTAAATATGCTCTTAAAGTTTTAAAAAGTGTCCATTGGAAGCAACATATGATGTAGTTTCAGCAGCCACGTTATGACATTTGATTAGGTTTGGGTTCACAGTTCATAAAACAACTTGACGTAGAGTGGTTTCATTGATGAGCTTACCCTTCATAGTGTCATGTGACGGTCAACGTTCTATCATAAGTTTAGGGGTACACTAAATAAGAAAAGAATCCTTCAAATTGAACTAAATTTATACAGACATAGCCTAGAGAAAGTAGGAGAGGTCAAGGAAGAGATGGTGAACACTTCAAATAAAATTAGAGTGGTAGATGGTAAGTGTCTATGTACTCACTGTAAAATGTAATGTTATACCTAGGGTAACTATGATATGTATAATATATACTATATATAATGTAAAATGTAAGAATATATAATAATGTTATAATAACTGTATAATGAAGGTATCAGGCTTAAAATGATAATCTATACGGAGGAATTATTATTAGCCCATCTCCCTACAGAACTCTTGTTAGTATTTCCCATGTTTGTAAGTATAAAGCGAAGATGTACTTATGCTGTGGTATATTTAATAGGTTTTATAATTATAATTATTCTAGCATTAAAAAGTGATATTAATGGAGGGTGGTGCCTGTGGCTCAAAGGAGTAGGGTGCCAGCCCCATATACCAGAGGTGGCAGGTTCAAACCTAGCTTCAGACAAAAAAATTCAAAATAAATAAATAAATAAATAAATAAAAGTGGTAGTGGGAAACATAGGTTAAAAGTAAAGAAAAAATATGGCTGGGTGTGGTGGCTCACACGTATAGTCCTAGTACGATGGGTGGCTTAGGCGGGTGGATTGCTTGAGCTCAGGAGTTGGAGACCAGCCTGAGTCAGATCCTGTTTCTACTAAAAATAGAAAACTTAGCCAAGTGCTACAACAGGTGCCTGTGATCCCACCCACGTGGGGGGCTGGGGTAAGAGGCCGTCTTAAGCCCAAGAGTTTCAGGTTGCTCTCAGGGTGTCCGAGTGAGTCTCTCTCTGTCTCTCACACACACACACAGAGTAACGAAAAAATAGTGATTCTTACAGTATGAAGTGTAAATTTATGGAAATTAATATATATTGTTAATTCAGACACTCTGGCTTCAAATTCAGCATTGCACAGGCAAAATAAGGTATAAATGGCTGTGTCATTTTTTCAGTGAGAATTGACGTATGGGTTTAGGACAAGAGCAAAGATAGTGGGGAGGTTTTGGGTTTTTTAATTTAAAACTTTTTTCTGTACTTGTATTACTTGGCTGGTAAAAGAAAAATATATAGATTTTAATGGACATACCGAGTCACTGAAATAGACATTCCATTAGAATTGTTCTGAGAGAAAACAACACAGAAATGTACAGTGCTTTATTCAAACTATTTTTTTCTTGCCACAAACTATATTTTGTTCTGTATGTCAGAAATAACATATCTATTTCTCCTAATCCCAAATAATTAATTAACGCAGTCATGGCATTGCAAAAATATCAAACTGTTTGATATTTTAACAGAATTTAAGCAGTTGGTGGGTTGGGCTTTTATTTTTCAAGGCAACTTTTAACCTTGTCTGGATATAGTCTGTTCAGGCTAAAAGGGGGATTAGTGAGGTCTGCAGGGAGGCAAAGAGCCGCAGAGCACAGTCCTGGAAACATCAATAGAACACAGAGAATGGGTGGGAAGATCCCAAGGATATGTTGGTAATTGGCTTGAAAAAAAATGGGCAGTGGACCTGTGTGAGAGGGTGTGAAAGAGACAGGGGAGAAATGGAGAGAGACGGAGGTTCCAAGCAGGGCAAGGAGAAAAGGATTCGACAAAGGCGTGGCCACAAAGCAGTCGGATGTCATCTGTTTTCCAAGTGTTTTCTGACCCTCTTTGAAAACCAACCCGTACAGCAAATTGGGCCAAAAGTGGGTTAGGGAACATTGTAACCTCATTTCACCTTATTTAGCTCTGTGCCAGAGATCTCAGCAGGTAGTTCAATTAACTTCCACCAGGTAAATGAGGATGAAAATGAGGTTACCCAGATTAACAAAACACAACTCCTGGTTTGCCTCCAAATTCCGGGGAGGAAGGCTGCAGCTCCCGGCCAGGGCATTTGCCCACCTGCCACAGAGCCTCGTGCAGCCACATCGGAGACAGGGAAACATCCTCTCATAAACAACAGTATTAAGATGGAAGTTCATTATTGCACTCTTCTAATTTCCCTCTCCCTCTTTTTGGAATTAATGCATAAACCCTGTGGAGGAAATATTGTCTTTGTGATTACACATCTGAGAGAATTTGAACAGGAAAGTCTGCTTGTTTCTAAAGCTTGAATTTTGAGGAATTATTTCCCTATAGACAGTTTATGGGGTTTCCTAGTTTAGAAATCTCAATTAGCTCCTCAATTACTTAAAGTATCTGTGATCATTTATAACGTGTTTAAAAAGATTGTCACTACACACTGATAGGAATCATTGAAAAATATTTAATGAACAACTATTTTTAGTGTTATCCGAAGTTCAAAGGGTCCAGCAATCCCACTGTTGGGATTCCTTTCCCAAAGGAAAAAGGACACATTTAATCTTCTGGGGATACAAATTAAATTTGAACTCTGGATAACAAAGTTTTAATTTGTATCTATTTTTAACTTTAATGAGTAGTTTTTTTTTTTTTTTTGAGACAGAGCCTAAAGCTGTCACCCTGGATAGAGTGCTCTGGCATCACAGCTCACAGCAACCCAATTCCTGGGCTCAAGCGAGTCTCCTGCCTCTGCCTCCCAAGTAGCTGGGACTACAGGTGCCCGCCACATCGCCCGGCCATTTTTTGGTTGCAGCCGTCATTGTTGTTTGGCGGGCCCGGGCTGGACTCAAACCCGCCAGCTCAGGTGTACGTGGCTGGCGCCTTAGCCCGCTGAGCCATAGGCGCCGAGCCGAAAGTCTCTATTTTTTTAATGGCTGAATAGTATTCCACAGTGTACATATACCATAGCTTGTTAATCCATTCCTGGGTTTGTGGGCATTTAGGTTGTTTCCACATGTAAAAGACTGAAACTGGACCCTCACCTTTCTCCACTCACAAGAATTG
>CAUYON010009389.1:0-68620 GCA_963573935.1 Arctocebus calabarensis | reverse complement strand
ATACGGAGGGCTGCAGTTTCAAACCCGGCCCCAGCCAAACTGCATAAAAAATTAGCCGGACGCTGTGGCGGGCGCCTGTAGTCCCAGCTACTTGGGAGGCTGAGGCAAGAGAATCGCTTAAGCCCAAGAGCTGGAGGTTGCTGTGAGCTGTGACTCCACAGCTCTCTACCGAGGACAATAGAGTGAGACTCTGTCTCCACAAAAATAATAATAATAATAATAATAAATCAAAAGAAAAAGAAGGATAGAAAGGGAACCAAGGGAGTTAACAGAGATGCAAGTACAGTTAATACACCAAATAACAGTTAAATGCTGGCATTAGTTGTCAGGCTAGAAAGATTAAAAGGGAAAGTAACTTTTTAAAAAGAAAATGTGGGACAGTATCAGAAAGTGGAGGGTGAAGTACTGGTTCAACTTTAAAGTTTCAGAAGGTGGCTCCTCATTTTCTACTATCTTGGAACATCCACAGTTGCACTTAAATATGCTCTAACATTGTATACCACCAAGGAAAGGAAAGCCATTTCAGAATAAAAGATGAATAAGAAATGTTTTATATTTGCATATTCCAAAAAGGAAGAGCAGAAAATATGTTAGAAAATTTTATATTTAAGAATGGGAACAATTTTTCAGCCCACGTGCAGGTTTAGATCTACTATTGAAGGAGAGAACAGTTTCTTAGAAGCTCTGTTAATACTTTCCATTTTTTCCTACAAGAACTTGCTATTTTTATAAAAAGGAGTATGACTGCAATAGAAAGACCAAAAGAAATAGTTGAGTTGGTGCTTTTGCACATTTAACTTAGATACCAAATCTTCAATTTAAAGCAAATGAATTAATATCAATAAAATTTTGCTAGCTATTTCATTGAAAATGAAGGAAAAAAATATCCTGTGCCAAGGTCAGAAGTTTCCTAGTTTGGGTATTTTCAAATATACTTTATTCTTTCTGATAACAAATACAATGCACAGGATAGATGAACTTCAATAATAAAATGAGCCCAGGGTGGCGCCTGTGGCTCAAAGGAGTAGGGTGCCAGCCCCATATGCCAGAGGTGGCAGGTTCAAACCCAGCCCCAGCCAAAAAAAAAAAAAAAAAAAAAAAAAACCAACAGAAAATATAGCATCTACAAACAGATTTTTTAAAAGGTATGTTTGATTTGTATAACAATTCAAATGCTTCAATAGAATATTCTGGATGCTAAATTCTTATATTATCCTCTCCTTTAGGATCCTTTGTGATCTCAGCTTCAACCTTTATTTGCAGCCTATCTTTTCTACTATAGGGGAGTAGTTTTTATTTTTTTCTCATTGATAGCCCCTGTCTCACAGCTTTTTTGCCAAGATTATTCTTCTAACTCTGCACTGACTCAATTTGATCCTACCACTTCCATGAAAGCAGCTCTAATAATGAATGGGAAATATCTCCAGAATATATTGTCCATATCCACCTTTTGGTATTTACATAAGATTTCTTATACTATTGAGTAAATTTTCAATACAGACACTCTCAATTTACATACATGTGTATTATCTCTATCTTCTGTCAAGTAAGCTGCTGGAGAGCATATTTTTCTAATACTTCTTAATATCTTTCATAGCAGTTACAAGAGTGCCTTTCATAAGGTTGTAGTCAATTATATTAAATATGTTAATAGATAAATCTATCTACAAAGTTTTTCTAAGTTTTCACATGAAATTTCAAAATAATGTAATAATTTATCATTTCTACAATTTCACTATTGGATAAATACTCAAAGGGAATGAAATCAGTGGAAGAGTTATCTGCTATCCCATGTTCACTGCAGCATTATTCACAATAGCCAAGACATGAAATAAGTGTCAATCAACAGATGAATGGATAAAGAAAATATGTAAACAATGGATACTATTTAGCCTTAAAAAAAAAAAAGGCAATTCTGTCAATTCTTGGATAAGACTAGAGGCTATTATGTTAAGTGAAATAAGCCAGGTACAGAGAGACATACCACAGAAGTACAACCTTTGGTGGTTACTAGAGATGGCCAGGAGGGTGGGTTGGGAGATATTGATCAAAAGATACAAAATTTCATTTAGAAGGAAAAACTTCAAATGCTCTATTGTACACCATGGTCACTATAGTTAATAACAATGTATTTCATATATACATAGTTAACAATGTATGGTTATTAACAACGCATCATATACTTGAAAATTTAGTGCTAAGAGAGTAGATTTTAAGTGTTCTCACCTTGAAAAATGGTTTAAGTGTGTGAGGTAATGCGTATATTAATCAGCTTCATTTAGCCATTCTGCAATGTATATATATTTCAAAACATCAAGTTGTATACTACAAATATATACATTTTATTTGTTAAATAGAAAATTTGTTAAAAAAGAAAAATATAGTTTTTTTCTGAAGTCAGGTAATGTGATACCTAAAGCTTTGTTCATTTTGCTCAAGATTACTTCAATTATTTGGGATCTTTTGTGGTACTTCTATTTTTAATTTTTTTTTTTTTTGAGACAGAGCCTCAAGCCATCACCCTGCATAGCGTGCCGTGGCATCACAGCTCACAGTAACCTCTAATTCCTGGGCTCAAGCGAGTCTCCTGCCTCTGCCTCCCAAGAAGCTGGGACTACAGGCGCCCACCACAACGCCCGGCCATTTTTTGGTTGCAGCTGTCATTGTTGTTTGGTGGCCCGGGCTGGATTCGAACCTGCCAACTCAGGTGTACATGGCTGGCGCTTCAGCCCGTTGAGCCACAGGTGCCGAGTATTTTTAATTTTTTTGAGGAACTTCCATCCTGTTTTCCATAATAGCTGTACTAAGTTAGATTAATACCAAGAGTGTGCAAGCATTCATTTTTCTCTATACCCTTGCCAACACTTTTTTTTGTTGTTTTTGGTCTCTTTCACAAAAAGCCATTTTAATAGGTATAAGGTGATATCTCACTGTGGTTCTAATTTGTATTTCCCTGATGATTAGTGATGTTCAGCATTTCTCATACTCTTTATGGTGCTGTGTAAGCTTTTTAAAGGAATCTACTGAAGTTCTTTAAAATCAGGTTATTGGTTTCTTTGATATAGAGTTGTTTTAGGTCCAATTTATCTTGGTTATTAACCCCTTAATAAATGTAAATTTTGCAAATATTTTCTCTCATTCCACAGTTTATTTCCTCACTCTGTTAACTATTTCCTTAGCTGTGCAGAAGCTTTTCTATGTAATCTCATTTATCTATTTTCACTTTTGTTACCTGTTCTTCTAGGGTCATATCTTAAAAAAAAAAAAAAAAAAAATCTTGCCAAGACCAGTTATGGAGCTTGTCCTCTTCGTTATCTTCTACTACTTTTACATTTTTAGGTCTTACATTTAAATCTTTTATCCCACTTTTAGTTGATTTTTTATATGGAGTGAGATAAGGATTTAATTTCATTCTTGTATGCATGGATATCCAGTTTTTCCAACACCATTGATTTAAAAAACTGTTCTTTCCCATTGTGTGTTCTTGGCATCTTTGATGAAAATCAATTTGCTGTAAATGTTGAATTTATTTCTGAGCTCTCTACTGCGTTCCACTAGACTATGTGTCTGTTTTTATGCCAGTATCATGTTGTCTTGATTACTACATCTTTGAAGTTTATTTTGAAGTCAGGTAGTGTAATAGCTAAAGCTTTGTTCATTTTGCTCAAGATTGCTTCAACTATTTGTGGTCTTTTGTGGTTCCAGGATTAGAACACAAAAGGACTGTTTTTTCTATTTCTATGAAAAATGTCACTAGAATTTTGATTGCACTGAATCAAGCAATGTTTGCTTTGGGTAGTATGGACATTTTTAATAGTACAATTCATGAATACAAGACATTTTATTTATGTCTTCTTCAATGTCTTTCATCAGTGCTTTATTGTTTTTAGTGTACAGTTTTTAGGGGGGTGGGGGGTATTTTTTGAGACAGAGTTTCACTCTGTTGCCCTGTGCTGAGTGCTGTGGCATCATAGCTCACAGAAACCTCAAACTCTTAGGATCAAGCAATCTTCTTGCCTCAGCATCCCAAATACCTAGGACTATAGGTGTTTGCCATAACACCCAACTAGTTTTTCTATTTTTAGTAGAGATGAAGTCCTGCTCTTACTCAAACTGGTCTCTAACTCCTGAGCTCAGGCAATCTACCCATCTCGGCCTTCCAGAGTGCTAGGATTATAGGTGGGAGCCACCGCACCTAGCCTAGTATACAGGTCTTTTATCCCTTTAGTTAAATTTGTTCCTGAGTAATTTTGGTATTTTGTAGGTATTGTAAATGAGGTTGTTTTCTTGATTTATTTTTGGGGTAGTAGTTTACCATTACTGTATACAAATGATACTGATTTTTGTATGTTAACTTTATATCTTGCAATTTTATTGAGTCTATTTATTAGTTCTGACAGTTTTTTTTTTTAATCAGAGTCTTTAGGGTTTCCATATACAAGGTTATGTCATTTGCTATATTTTTCCACTTAATAGTAAAAGATACTTATTTTTGCTATCTTTATTATTTCTTAAGAAAATAATTTTAATATTAATTCTTAAGAAAAACAATTTGAAAGAATCATTTGCAATACTAACCAGAAGTTTAACATTCTTACTGGTTGAAGTATTAGAAACAGTTTCTAATAATTTCTGAACTAAAAATGAACTTTCTTGAGTTAATGGTAATATTTTAAATTTAGTTTTTAGTAAAACCTATTATGTGGCTCCTACTGCTTTTCAGAAATCAACTTTTTGAATATATTCCAGAAGATATGCCTATTCTCATTAGGTTGAGAAGACGACCAACATGCTGAAGTTGGTTTGCACTCACACGTATAAAGTTAATAATCAAAGCACTCATTGAACCATTTTATATGAACTCAAGACTAAAATATGTTAGAATTTCCTGTCATTAACAATTCACATTACTTCCACAGGAAACAATGAAAATATGACACTCATATTAATCAAACTCCATTGCAATCAAGTTCCTGAGATATAGAAAGCTCAGCACTGTAAGATATTTAGGTTTAGTAAATCAATCACTCAGGTCAACTAGACACACTGAGAGTCCTTCTCAAGTGCTTAAAAGATAAATACCACTGTCTCTTGGACTATATAAAATACACAGTCTCATATAGCTTTTGAAGATTTTGATTACTAACATTAAGATATAGAAGGGTCTCAGGTTTGGAGATCAGAAGAGTGGAGCCTGAATTCAAACTACACAGTTTATTAGTTGTGTGACTTAGGAGAAGTCCTTTAAACCAAGTCTCTTTCCTCATTTGAAAAACAAATGGCATTGATTACCTCACATAGGGTTGTTCCAAGGGTTAGATGAAGTAATGTGTATAAACATCTGTATGTTATTAAGCATTTTACAGATATCAGCTGTTCTGATAGACATAAAAATCAATTTCACTGTAAGGTATCCAACAATGGCTAGAAATTGTGTGTCACTAAAAGTAACTGTAAATTAATAGTAAATGGCTGACTTCTTCCTTCAATAATACATACAGTTCTGGCTGAAAATTTCCCCAGTCACATTTCAGACATTTATAGGATATTTCCTAATATTTGGTTTTGCAGACTCCATTTTCAAAAATAAGTTATTTTATAACAAAGCAAAATATCTTTTTTATACAACCCTAAGTTAAGGGTAAGTGGCAACTCTGTATAGCTCTTTGAGGGCATATGAACATTTGAAATAACTTTTCAAGGGCAATGTCAAATGTGACCCAGATATTTTTCCAGTAATGAATGGAATTACTTAATCAGAGTTCATTCATAAGAGATTTACATCTACCTTTTTCACAAATGGCATTTTTGTAACTTGGCAGGTCTCAAATCCTTTGTTTTTTTTTCCCATTGTTTTATATTATTAATAGTAGTCTTTGAGTTCTAAACATAAAGTTACATACCCATAATCTCATCAGGTTTTTGTTGGCTGTTATATTTTAAAATACATATTTTCTAAAACATTAGTCTTATCTTAATGTTATAGGTACACAAATAACAAAAAGTTTAAGTAAAAGTATATTTTAATACCATAAGAAACATGGTATTTTATACATTTTTCTATATGGCTCTTATAAATCATTGTAATTCTAGTGAACTAATGGAAAAAATCTAAATTTTTGTAGTATTTCCTGATGATGATCCTATGAACAATGTTTAAACAGAAATGATTAAAATAGATCCTGTTGCCATCTATTTAATTTGTATCATCTATCAGTAAAAATTCACTGAATACCTACTATGCACCAAGCACTGTTCAAGCTTCCAAAGATGCAGTCAGTAGTAAATGGACAGATAGTTTCTGCTTTCATGTGCTTTATGCACTAGTGGGTAAGACAGACAAACACATATTTATAATTTCAGGAAGTGATTCCTCTGAAGAAAATTAAAGAATGAGCAAGCATGGAGAAATGGGGTTGGTATTTAGGTACAGCGGTCATAGAAGGTATTTATGAGGAGATGTAATGCATACATATCGGAAGGAAAAACACTCCAGGAAGGGGAAATGTAAATATCTTTACATTTGCTAAGGCCCAGAAAAGGAAACAAGCTCAAAGGAAATAGGTAAGAAGGAAAATAATAGGTTGTGAAGTCAGAGAGGGACTTGTAAGCTATGGTAAAGTTTACTGTGGGAAGTCTTTGGAAAGTTTTGAATAGGAAAACAACATATGTTTTTTTTTTTTGAGACAGAGCCTCAAGCTGTCACCCTGGATAGAGTGCTATGGCATCACAGCTCACAGCAACCTCCAATTCCTGGGCTCAAGTGAGCCTCTTGCCTCTGCCTCCCAAGTAGCTGGGACTGTAGGCGCCCGCCACAACACCCAGCCATTTTTTGGTGGCAGCCGTCATTGTTGTTTGGCGGGCCGGGCTGGATTCGAACCCGCCAGCTCAGGTGTATGTGGCTGGCGCCCTAGCCCACTGAGCCACAGGTGCTGAGCCACAACATATGTTTTATCTTTAAAAAATTACTGTGGAAGCTATGTGGACTGTGAACTATAGGAAGAAAGAGAGAAAACAGGCATATTAGTTAAGAAACAAAGGCAGTACTCCAGCCAAGAGATGATAGTGTTGCGACTAAGGTGGTAGAGAGCAGAGGTGGAGGACCTAAAAAGTGGTCAGCTTTCTAGTTACTTTAAAGGTTGAAGTAGCAGGACTGGCTGATAAATTGAATGAGTAAAGGAAAAAAAAGAATCAAGGGTGCCTTTTGGTTATGGAAGTATGTGGATAGTGGAGTTATTTATAGTGGTGGGGAACACTTGAAAAAGAGTTATTTTCATGATAAAGATCAAGAGTTCTGTTTCAGATGTGATAATTTTGTACTACTTATTATATGACAAACGAAGGCACTTAAATGGCACTATGGAGCCATTACATTGAATCAGCTCACCTAGGAAATAACAACTTGATATCAAAGGTAGAAAATGACAAAAAAAAAAAACCCTACAGACTAATATTTTTATGAACATAGATGCAAAAATTCTAACAAACCAAATTCAGCAGCATATCAAAAAGAAAAAGAAAAAAGAAAAGAAAATCCACAACAACCAAGCAGGCTTCATCCCAAAGGATTCAAGGATGGCTCAACACATGAAAATCTATAAATATAATTCACCACATAAACAGAAGCAAAAACAAAGACCATATGATCATCCCAATAGACACAGAGAAAGAATTTGACAAAATTTAGCACCCTTTTATGATAAGAACACTTAACAAAATATGTATAGACGGAACATACCTAACAATTATAAAATCCATATATAACAAACTCACAGCCAACATCATACTGAACAGGGATTAATTGAAAGCATTCCCACTTAGATCTGGAACTTAGACAAGGGTGCTCACTGCCACCACTTCTATTTAACATGGTCCTGGAAGTCCTTGCCAGAGTAATCAGACATGAACAGGAAACCACAGGTATCCCAATGGGGACAGAAGTGGTCAAACTATCACTCTTTGATGATGATAAGATCTTAGCCCTAGAAAGAGACTCCTGGAATTGATAACCAGATTCAGCAGAGTCTCAGGATACAAAATCAAGGTACATAAATCACTAGCATTCCTACATACAAACAATCAAGCTGAGAATCAAATCGAAGACTCAATACCTTTCACAATAGCACAAAGAAAATAAAACATCTAAGAATATATTTAACCAAGGAGATTAGAGTCTATAGTTCTCTATAGGGAGAACTCTGAATTACTGAGGGAAGAAATTGCAGAGGATGTAAACAAATGGAAAAATACATCAGGCACATGAATCAGCAGAATCAACATTGTTAAAACATCTATGCTACCCCAAATGAGCTATACATTGAGTGCAATCCCCATTAAAATACTAAGATTATTTTTCACAGGTCTAGAAAAAAATAACTCTATGCTATGTATGGAACCAGAAAACAGCCCAAATAGCCAAAGAAACCTTAAGCAAAAAAGACAAATCAGGAGGCATCACTTTACCAGACTTCAAGCTATATTATAAGGGTATATTAAGTAAAATAGCACAGTACAGGTATAAGAACAGAGACATATACCAATGGATCATAACAGAAAACCCAGATATAAAACCAACCACATATTGCCATCTGGTCTTTGATGAAGCAGACAAAAACATACACGGGGGAAAAGAATCCCCAATCAACCAATGGTGCTGGGAAAACTGGAAAGCCACATGTAGAAGACTGAAACAGGATCCGTACTTCTTACCACTCACAAAATTTAATTCATAATGGATAAAAGACTTAAACCTAAGGCATGAAACTATAAGAATTCTACAGGAAAAATGTTTGAAAAACTCTTACAGACATTGGCACAGGCAAAGAATTTGGATAAGCCCCAAAGGCAATCAAAGCAACAACAAAAATTAACAAATGGCATCTGATTAAATTAAAAAGCTTCTGCATAGCCAGGAAAACAACAGAACAATATTTTTTATGGCATTGTTTGATTTTTTTTCTTGCTGATTTGCTTGAGTTCTTTATAGATTCTGGTCATCAGCTGTTTATCAGATGTATAGCATACAAGTATTTTCTCCAATTCTGTAGGTTGTTTATTCACTTTATTGATTTGTATTTTATTAAAAACACTTCTCTCATTTTTGAAATTCACACTTGTTTTAAAACCTGAACCAAAAACACAAACCATTATATATCTCGAAAACACCAGGGATTCTACTACAAAACTCTTAGAAGTGATCAAGGAATACAGCAGCGTCTCAGGTTACAAAATCAACACTCATAAATCTGTAGCCTTTACATATGCCAACAATAGTCATACTGAAAAAAGAGTCAAGGACTCTATTACATTCACAATAGTGCCAAAGAAGATGAAATATTTGGGAGTTTACCTAACAAAGGACATGAAAGATCTCTATAAAGAGAACTATGAAACTCTAAGTAAAGAAATAGCTGAAAATGTTAACAAATGGAAAAACATACCATGCTCATGGCTGGGAAGAATCAACATTGTTAAAATGTCCATACTACCCAAAGCAACATGCAATTTTAATGCAATCCCTATTAAAGCTCTGCTGTCACACTTTAAAGATCTCAAAAAAAATAATACTTCATTTTATATGGAATAAAAAAAAAACCTTGAATAGCCGAGATGCTATTCAGAAATAAAAACAAAGCAGGAGGAACACACTAACAGACCTCAGACTATACTATAAATCAATACTGATCAAAACAGCATGGTACTGGCACAAAAACAGAGAGGTAGATGTATGGAACAGAATAGAGAACCAAGAGATGAACCCAGCTACTTACTATTATTTGATCTTTGACAAGCCATTTAAAAACATTCAATGGGGAAAAAATTCCCTATTTAACAAATGGTGCAGCATGAACTGGCTGGTGACCTATAGAAGATTGAAACTGGACCTATACCTTTCACCATTAACTAAGATAGACTCTCACTGGATGAAAGATTTAAATTTAAGACATGAAACTATAAAAATACTAGAAGAAAGTGCAGGGAAAACATTTGAAGAAATTGGCCTGGCCAAATATTTTATGAGGAGGAGCTCCCAGGCAATAGAAGCAACACCAAAAATACATTACTGGGACCTGATCGAACTAAAAAGCTTCTGCACAGCCAAAAACACAGTAAGTAAAGCAAGCAGACAGCCCTCAGAATGGGAGAAGATATTTGTAGGTTATATCTCCAACAAAGGTTTAATAACCAATCCATAGAGAACTTAAACATATTAGCAAGAAAAGAACAAGTGATCCCATCTCAGGGTGGGCAAAGGACCTGAAGAGAAACTTCTGTGAAGAAGACAGACGCATAGCCTACAGACATATGAAAAAAATGATCATCATCCCTAATCATTAGAGAAATGCAAATCAAAACTACCTTGAGATATCATCTAACTCCAGTAAGATTAGCCCGAGTCACAAAATCCCAAAACCAGAGGTGTTGGTGTGGATGTGGAGAAAAGGGAACACTTCTATATTGCTGGTGGGAATGCAAACTAATACGTTCTTTTGGAAAGATATTTGGAGAACACTTAGGGATCTAAAAATAGACCTGCCATTCAATCCTGCAATTTCTCTACTAGTTATATATCCAAAAGACCAAAAGTCACATTATAATAAAGATATTTGCATCACAATGTTTACTGCAGCCCAATTCATAATTGCTAAGTCATAGAAGAAGCCCAAGTGCCCATCGACCCATGAATGGATTAATAAATTGTGGTATATGTACACCATGGAATATTATGCAGCTTTAAAGAAAGATGGAGACTTTGCTTCTTTCATGTATACATGGATGGAGCTGGAACATATTCTTCTTAGCAAAGTATCTCAAGAATGGAAGAAAAAATATCCAATGTGCTCAGCCCTACTATAAAACCAAGTTATAGCTTTCGTATGAAAGCTATAACCCAGCTATAGCCCAAGAATATGGGGAAAGAGGATAGGGAGAGGATGGGAGGGGGGAGGCTGGATGGAGGGAGGATGATTGGTGGGACCACACCTATGGTGCATCTTACAAGGGTACATGTGAAATTTACTAAATGTAGAATACAAATGTCTTAACACAACAACTAAGAAAATGCCATGAAGGCTATGTTAACCTGTTTGATGAAAATATTTCAAATTGTATACAAAACCAGCACGTTGTACCCCACAAATGCATTAATGTATACAGCTATGATTTAATAAAAAAAAGAACCCTATATTATCAAATATCTAGGTCTCAAAAATTTATGAGAAAGAGGAAAGAATGAACAAATTTGGTCTTTGTTAAATACCAAAAGAGTGAGCCAGCATAACATAGGAAGTACTCAGTTTCTTCATTGATGATCACTATAATTTACTACACATGTCAAAAAAACTCTGACAATTATTATATATGTGTAATTAATACTAAATATAACAAAGAGAAACAAATTCATTATTATGACAATAAATGTATATTCAAATAAATAAAATTTAAAAACCACAAAAATATTCCAGAACATTTTATCAAGGCTACATGAATATAACTGATGTTACTGCATTTCTATATGAAGCTTTAAAAAAACTATAGCCAAGTCTTACAAAAAACTGTGTAACATGTGATTAATATTTAGTCTAAGATACTTTCTTCTAAGATCATTGCCTTATGCATAATTTAAAAATTCTAAGTATGGTAAATGATGATAGGTTTACCTTCTCTATATGTAGAAAATATAAAAATGGACTAAGGTGCTACTAATTTTGATTATTCTTAACTATAAATGAAGTGATTGATAGCATCTCATGACTGAGTCTAGAAATCTCAACTACTTAACAATTATTCTCTTTCTGAAGACCTATAAATTTTTGCCTCAATAATATTTCCTGGCTTTGCACTGAATATACATGTTCTTACTTTTTTTATTAAGTAGTTTCTAAATATCATTATCTTGTAGTTTGAAGTGTACATCTTCATATAAACTCAGCCCTTGTGAGTTCAGTAACTACAGATTCAACCAACTGCAGACTGAAAATGTAGTTACTATCTATGATGACTGAGTTTGTACTGAACATATATACTTTTTTGGTCGTTATCAGTAATCAATGGACTATAACAACTATTTACATAGACTTTAGATTTTATTAGGTATTGCATGGAATCTACAGATGATTTAAAGTATATTGGAGGATTTGTATAGGTTATATGCAATTACTACACCATTTATATAAGAGACTTGAACATCTACAGATTTTGGTATCTGCTGGGATCCTGGAACAAATCTCTCAGATATACCAAAGGAAGACTACACTTTCTGTCAATTAAGAAAATATTGCAATAACTTGGAACATTTTTCAAAAATAACAGTGAGACTAGCAAAAAAATTATATAAAAGCTATAAACCTGGATCATCAAATAACAAAAAGCAATGAATTTACTCACTACCAAATATATGTTTCGAAAAATAAATTGTGTTTGTGAAAAAACATTGTGTTCTTTTGTGCAATACAGGCCATGTAGCAAATTCAATACTACATTGCAAGCACTTACAATTGCAAGCATTATAATTGAAATATGCTTCCCTACATGATCTCTTTTAGAAGACACAATTTTTTTAAATTTGGCACTAGCTTCTGAAAACCAGTATTTTCACTTGTATGACTGCCTAGAATTTTGTAATCCAATACAAAGTATATGAGTTTGACTTAATACATTAAGTTGGATGAAAATAGATGCAATTCATTTTAGTACATGCCCATGTATATTCTAGATGTCGTGCTTACCTTAACAAGTAAAAACAGGAATAATGCACTGCATAAAATCCTATTATTCATGAGAGGAAGTGAATGAGTCAGAGGCAGGGACAGCAATCACTGGGTTATGCTGGACACCAAGTATCTAATGCTATAATTCAGACAAGTGCCTTAAACTAATCAAATCCATTAGACTGAATGAGTCTTCTGACAAACAGCAGTGTGCAGTGTACACACAAAAATAAATTAAAAAGTCAGGATTCTTAAAATGACAACATCAGCTATTTCTTTCAAATTCTCTCTTTCAAAGTTGAATTTAACTTTGTTAGATTAAAAAGTATAAGTCAGAAAAAATGTGAACAATGACTGTAGTCTAGAAAAAAGTAAAATTTAATAACATTGTTTACTAAACACCAACTTTCAATATTTGAACAGCTTTTGATATCTTTATTTTTACTACAGTATGCATTTTTATATATGTGATCCATATCTACTTTTTTCTATTTTACTCATAAAATGGAATGAAATGTTTGATAATGAAATATATCCAATTATGTACAATTTTATGTTTACATGTTTATTCTACCATAATAAAAGTTTGACCTCATATAACAATAGTGGGAAATACAATATCATATAAATTTACATAGCTGGTATGTAGTATAAAACTAAGATAATTTAACAGGGTATACAATACCTGTGATTACCTAGATGTATCAAAATGAGAAACTAATTTGCATACCTTCAAAGGATTAAAAAGAAAACTGAAAACCAAAAATAAAAATACAGATTGAAAGCTTGGTAGCATTTGGTTGAAAGAGTATTTTTACGTAAGACTCATCCTTAACCTTTTTTGTGAAGCCAAATTTCTAAGATTTAAAAAAAGCAAATATACATGTCATAGCTCTCATCCCTCTTCCAAATGTGCTTTCCACCATGGAAAACAGGATTATCACAACTCTGCTTTTGGAATATATAATTTTTTACTTTTCTAAATATAATTATTTGATAGCTTGTTTTAAGATTTGTGAAACTTCAATATTTTTCTTTTGTGACAACAGGAAAAATCTAATATGCATATATCTATAGACATGCTTTTAAGCAAACAAAATCAGAACTTTTATCATTTTGATACCCAAGGCTTATTTTCTGACATTAAACAATAAATGGCTAATAAAAAGAACATTGTCACAAATGAAGATTGTTGAAAAGTAAATTGATATAATATAACAAAGATTTAGCATTAACAGTGATATGAAATAAATCTATTTCACATATACTTTGCCCAATAATGATAATGGAGCAAGAGAAGGTACGGGTATTTGAATATATAGCGTGACTTCTGCATCCAGGATTTCTATTATTATATTGTTGACCTGAAAAATTAATAATCTCTTCAATCAAAATACCTTGTTTAGGCTATTAGCCTTAGAGTAATTTCTCTGGACTGCTCCTTGCTCTGACCTCTTTTAAAGAGATGGTAACATAGAGACAACAATTTTTTACATAATTTTTCTTAGTAAGGATTTGTATTCTTCTCAATAATGGGATATTTGCATTTTGCTTTTGAGAAGAACATAGGATATCATAGTGGAATAATACTCTTGTTTTAACAACTTAAAAAAAACCTGTTAGACTGTACAAATCACTTTTATGGCATAATTGTGGGAGCAGTGAGAATTTTAGATTACCTAAAATTCTGGAGATGAGAAAGCCTTTTCTACATGAGCTGCCAGTATTAGCTGGTTTTTTTTTTTTTTTTTCTGTTTGTTTTGTTTTGTTTTTCCCCTGAAGGCATTTGCCAATTCTTGGTGTGGGTTAATTAAGTATAAGATTTGAAGCAAGTAAAGAACCCTATTTCAAGAAAGAGAAACTAGTAGAGCTTTTCATGCTTTCATAGGGTTGTCATGATACTTTGGAAAATAAAGTAGCCCTAAATACAAAGCTGATTTTTCCCCAAAAAATGTCTGCTGAGTTGCTGGGAGGTTTGATAGAGTCTGAAAGTCATGGTGAACCTCAAAACAAAGCAGCATAGTATCTCCCACTCATGCAGTGTCTCAAAGTCAAAGACTCACTTGAGGAAAGAAATCTGTAATAAATACATAATTGGTTTTCCCTCAAGAAATGTGCCAAAATTTAAGATGCGAGGGTGGAAGAATAATAGGCTATATACCCAAAATCCTCAAAGAAAAGTTCCAGAGCTAAGAAGACAGACCTGCCTCTCACATAAAAGTCTAGAAAAGCCATATTAAAGAACAAACCAAAGATGTACTGAGTTTTAGTAAAACTTCAAACTAAGTAAACTTCATCCATCTTAATCTCTAACTAGAAGCGATGACTAGTACCCTATCTGCCAAACAGAGGGGTACCTTTACTTATGGAATATAGCATTGTTTCCTTTTTATAAACAATGTGAGGATTGCAATAAAAGAGTGTTAGACACGAAGAGGCAAAAAAATAGGACCAATGAGCAAGAGAAAAAAAAAAAGAAAAGAAGCAGAACTGGAAATTTTGGTTAGCAAATAAAAACTATAAATAAGATTGATATATTAAACAAAAGAAGAAAGTAATGAGGAAAATGAAGATAAGATAGATAGTTTCACTAAAATTAGATTTTAAAAAATAATTAATGAACATCCTGGAACTGGAAAATGCAGTATCTGAAATTAAGAACTCTTTGGATGGGCTTAACAGCAGGTTAACACAAAAGAAGAGATGATTAGTAAACAAGTCAATAGCAAATGCCCAATCTGAAACACAGACCCCCCCCCAAAGGAAATAACAAAACAAGCAAAAGAGATGTGTGGGACAAAAGATTTAATATATATTTAATTGGAATACAAGAAGGAGAAGAAATATAGAATAGTACAGAAACAATATCTGACAAGGTAATAACCAACCAATCTCCTCGTATTAATAAAAGATATCAACTTGTGAAAAAGCTAAGCAAACTTGAAATAGGATGAAGTAAAAACAAATGTATAAATAAAAAATCGAAGTGGGCACAAAAGAAGCACATTAATTTCAAAAGACAACAATAAGATAGACAACTGATTTTCAAGCAAAACTACAGAAGCAAGAATTAGTGAAGTAACATCTAATAAATGGGAAAAGGAAACAAATTGTGCTAAAATAGAATCCTATACCTAATGAAAAGGGCCTTTAAGGGTCAGCATCCACAGCACAATGGTTATGGCACCAGCCACATACACCGAGACTGGCAGGTTCCCTGGCTCAGGCCAGCTAAACAATGGCAACAAAAAAATAGCTGAGTGTTGTGGTGGGCACCTTTAGTCCCAGCTGTTTGGGAGGCTGAGGCAAGAGAATCGCATAAGCCCAAGAGGTTGAGGTTGCTGTGAGCAGTGATGTCAAGGGACTCTACAGAGGGTGACATAGTGAGACTCTGTCTCAAAAAGAAAAAAAGAAAGAAAGAAAAGAAAAGAGCCTTTTAAAAAATCAAAATAAGACATCAAAACTGAAAGATTTAAGACTAAAAGAAAATGATGTCAGAATAAAGGATAAAACTCTAGAGACAAACCAAAAGATGTTCAAAATGATAAGGAAATATAAGAGACTGTTGATGCTTAAAACTAAAATATAATAACAATATCTTGTGAGTTAATATATAGAGATATAACTATACAATGCAAAAGTTTTTGAAAAGGCAGAAGAGAAAGTAGATGGAATTAAATTGATGTAAGGTTCTTGTAATGTTTGGTAAATGGTAAAATCATCAAAAGTACAGTAGATTCTAAGTCATAGAAGCATACTAAAATTTAGTGTAGCTACTGAAAAAAAAACAGAAATGATATAAAATTAAAAGATAACAGAGGAGAAAAATGAAATGAAAAATATGCCAAATGGAAAAAAGCCAGACAAAGAAGAATACAACACACACACACATACATACACACACACAAAGAATCTGTGGAGCAAATAAAAACAGTAAAAAGTAAAAATTAAACACAAATATATCAATAATTATATTAAATGTAATGGGTCTAAGCACGCTACCTAAAAGGCAGAGACTACACAATTAAATTAAAAGTAAACCACGGAGAACTCAAACGTATTAGCAAGAAAAGAACAAGTGATCCCATCTCAAGGTCGGCAAGGGACTTGAAGAGAAACTTTTCTGAAGAAGACAGGTTCACGGCCTACAGACACATGAAAAAATGCTCATCATCCCTAATCAGAGAAATGCAAATCAAAACTACTTTGAGATATCATCTAACTCCAGTAAGATTAGACCACATCACAAAATCCCAAAACCAGAGATGTTGGCGTGGATGTGGAGAAAAGGGAACACTCTACACTGCTGGTGGGAATGCAAACTAATACATTCCTTTTGGAAAGATGTTTGGAGAATATTTAGAGATCTAAAAGTAGATCTGCCATTCAATCCTACAATTCCTCTACAAGGTATATATCCAGAAGACCAAAAACCACATTATAACAAAGATATTTGTACCAGAATGTTTATTGCAATTCATAATTGCCAAGTCATGGAAGAAACCCAAGTGCCCACTGACCCACGAATGGATTAATAAATTGTGGTATATGTACACCATGGAATATCATGCAGCCTTAAAAAAGATGGAGACTTTATCTCTTTCATGTTTACATGGATAGAGGTGGAACACATTCTTCTTAGCAAAGTATCTCAAGAATGGAAAAAAAAGTATCCAATGTACTCAGCCCTACTATGAAACTAATTTATAGCTTTCATATGAAGGATATAACCGAATTATAGCCCCAGACTATGGGGAAAGGGGTAAGGGAGGGGAGGGAGGAGGATATTTGGAGGGAGGGTAATTGGTGGGACCACACTTACCTCTTGTACAGGTGAAACTTACTGAATGCAGAATATAAAGGTCTTAACACAATAACTAAGAAAATGCCATGAATGCAATGTTAACCAGTTTGATGAAAATATTTCAGGGCAGTGCCTGTGGATCAGTGAGTAGGGCGCCGGCCCCATATACCAAGGGTGGCGGGTTCAAACCCAGCCCTGGCTGAACTGCAACAAAAAAATAGTTGGGCATTGTGGCGGGCGCCTGTAGTCCCAGTTACTTGGGAGGCTGAGACAATAGAATCGCCTAAGCCCAGGAGCTGGAGGTTGCTGTGAGCCATGAAGCCACGGCTCTTTACCAAGGGCAACAAAGTGAGACTCTGTCTCTAAAAACAAACAAACAACCACACCCACACAAAAATTTCAGATTATATATGAAACCAGCACATTGTACCCCACAATTGCATTAATGTACACAGCTATGATTTAATAAAAAAAAAAATCTGGGAAAAAAAAGTAAAAACCCATAAATGAACTGTATGCTCTTTATAAGAGATTCTTTATAGATCTCTTTATTAACATAAGGACACAGGTTGAGGGTCAAAGGACGAAAAAAGATACTGTACAAACACAAACTAACAAAAGCTGGGTAGCTCTATTATATTAGACAAAACAGGAGTTGTAGTAATAACAGAGTAAATTTATCAGATCAACACTTTCACCGGTACCAATTATATTCTAGAAAAATATATAAAAGAAAATAGCCAGGGGATAGCTACCAAAAGTGAGTCAATATGTGGAAGAAGTGAACAGCACTGAGTGAATTCCCCATCTTTATGGTTTTTCAACTAAGGAAAAACTCCTGTTAATGCACTAAGAAATACTGAAAGATTTAAGGGGAGAAGTAGACAAATAATACTAGCAGAGATTTTAACATCCTTCTCTTAGTAGCTAATAGAACAACTACAGAAAATATCATCAACAATATAAAAATATCTGGACAACACTATAACCACCTGACCAAGTTGACATTAACAGAATCTTACTTCCAGCAAATAGAAAATACACATTTAAGTGTGCATTGTATGTTCAACAAAACAAATATCAGTACATTTCCAAAAAAGTAAAATTTAAATTTCCACAGAGTCTAAAGATTTGTCTACATAACTACATGGAAATATATTATAAACTAATAATAATAATTAGATAGAGAACAATCCTCAAATATTTGTAAATATCAAAGAAGACTTCAAAAGTTAAAGCATTTTAGAGACCAAGAAGGAAATAATACAGGACAAGCCAACTTGTACAATTTTTAGAACTGATATCTGATCAAGCCTAAGCAGGTCTAAGTATTAATAAAAATTATTGTCAAACACAGGGGAACATAATGAATACTATCCTGATAATGTAATCAGAAATCCAGTGTATGGAATCCTCCTCAGAACAAATGATTGGCTTTCTTCAACAGACATTTAGAGCAAGGAAAAATAAAGAGAAACCTATTGACCAAATAACTTAAGAGACAGCCACTTTTGTATATATGGACCTTAATTGGATCCTGATTGCAAAAAAAGTGTAAAAAAAATTAAGACACTAAAAAGAAATTTAACTACTTAGAGTTTTTATTTTTTAGAGATACATGTTAAGATACCCATGGATAAAATGAGATGTAAAAGATACAAAGTTACAGATTTGCTTCAAAATAATATAGGGCAGAAGTAGCAAGCGGTGGTGAGGCAGATGAAGTAATAGCGGTCAGGACTTGATGATTATTGAAACTGAGCGATGGCTTCATTGGAACTCACTGGAAGTTACTCTGCATTATCTCCACTTATGTGCATATACAAAATTCTCCATTACAAAAGCTTTTTAAGAATAAAAAAGCATATCACTATAGGGCCATGACGTATGACATGACCTATGAAAGGCTGCTTTGTTCCAAAAACAAAGACAAGTAAATATATACAAAATATTTGTCCTATAAGCACATCCCAACACTGTTTTATCAGTAGTTGGCATTTGATGATTCTTTGAAATATTTATTGAATGAATGAATGGAAGTTAATAATTAGTTACTTTAAGGCAATGTGTGTGTATGAGTGTGAGTGAGCACACACACGTGCACACATGCATGTGCATGATTTCCCTAGTTACTAAAGACATTGAACACTTCTTCTTACATTTTTTCACCATTTGGATTTCCCTTTGGGCAAAAAGCCTATACATATTGCTAAGCAACAGCAATCTTTAGAATCCTTTCATGTGTTCTGATATATGCTACTATCAGGTATGTGGGTTGCTATTTCCCCCCTACTCTATGGTTTGTTTTCGCCGTCTTAACGTTGTATACCGATGGATTTTTAAAAAAGTCTTTATTTTAATGTAATCAAATAATTAAATGTTTTCCATTCTAATTATTGCCTTTTTTGTAGCTTGTTTTAGAAAATAATTTCTGCTCTAGAATCATAAAACAATTCTCTTATATTTATTTTTAAAGCTTTATAATTTTTCACATTGAGTACTATGGGTCTGCTGGACTTCAGTTTTTGACTATGGTGTGATAAAGGATTCCAATTTTATTTTTCCTCAGATGTATGTTCAATCATCTCCATACAGTTAATTGAAAAAATCCAATCAATGTCCTAAATGTCCCTGAATGTGCCACCTGAGATGGCACCAGGCTGTTTCTAGGTTCTACTCTACTTTATCTTTGTGTGCACACCACACTGCTTTAATTGCTATAGGGTATAACAAGTCTCGCTACCTGTTCTTCACTAAGATCGTCATGGCTACTTTGGGTCCTTTGCAAATCCACATACATTTTAGAATCACATTATAAATTTCTATACAAAACAATTATGATTTTTCAATGGGTTTTCACACAAATCAATTTGGAGACAATTAGCTTTTTAACAATACTACATTTTCAATCATGAACATTCAAATCTTTATAATTATTTAGCTCTTTCTAAAAGAATATTTTCTCATTAAAGTTTTACCATTTTCTCCATAGAAGTTTTCACACCTTTCATGTTTATTCCCAGGAACTAGATACTTTTTGATGTTGTCATAATCTTTTAAAGATTTTATTTTCTAACTAGTTGGTGCCGGAGTACAGAAATATGATTGATTTTATATGTTGATTTCTATATCAAACAACCTTACTAAGCACTCATTAATATTTATAATCACCAGTTAAGTTTTTTTTCCTACATATACAATAATATCATCTCCAAATACTGAAGTTTTATTTCTTCCTTTCCAATTCTTACTCATTATCCTTTTCTATCTTATTACACTGCCTTGAATCTCCAGTAAAACGATGAACAGAAGTACTAATAACAGGCATTCCTGTCTCAATTCTGATTTCAGAAAGAAAAATTTAAATATGCTACTTCTGGGTGGAGGGAAGATGGCTGACTGGAGCCAGCTTTCCACAGAGGCTCCAGAGGAGAGTTAAAGGACAGAAGTTTAGCAAGTTAGCTGATGGTTTGGAGCTGAGTCAAGAGAGAAGGTTGAAGAACGCACATCAACCCTGCTGAGGTATAAAATCCACTGCCACATGAACAGGAATCCCTACCCCCATGAGAACGGCTCACAGTATACTTGGTTACAAACAAGCAAGCAGAATTCTGATCTCCTCCTATTTTATCTCACGGGAGAGACCCTCTAAAAACTAGAACTCCTTCACCAGAGAGGACTCACTAGTGTGGCATGGCACTCTCCCGCCAGGTATAAAACTCTATATAGACTCAGGGTGAAGGGATGGTCATCTATAGTTCAGGCAAATGGGAATCAGAAAAAAAGCAGGTGTTGCAATTTTATTTGCAGATACAATAGGCTTGAAAGAAACAAAAGTAAGGAAAGATAAGTATGGCAACTTCCTATTTGTTAAAGGCAACACTCAACATGATGAG
This sequence comes from Arctocebus calabarensis, assembly GCA_963573935.1. Classification (NCBI taxonomy): domain Eukaryota; kingdom Metazoa; phylum Chordata; class Mammalia; order Primates; family Lorisidae; genus Arctocebus; species Arctocebus calabarensis. Next base: position 47,210 of record CAUYON010009389.1, on the reverse strand, counting down.
ATTTCAATTATTGACATTTACGCACCCACCAGAATTTGCCTCAATTTATAAGAGAGACTCTAATGGGCATGAGCAACTTGATTTTCTCCAGCACCATAATAGTCAGAGACTTTAAGAGTCCTTTGTCAGTGTTGGATAGATCCTCCAATAACAAGGTAAGCAAAGAGATTTTAGACTTAAACTTAATGATTTAACAATTGGATTTAACAGATATCTACAGAACATTTCATCCTAACAAAATTGAATACACAATCTTCACATCAGCCCACAGAACATCCTCCAAAATTGACCAGATCTTAGGTCACAAGTCTAACCTCAGCAAATTTAAAAGAACAGAAATTATTCCTTACATCTTCTCAGACCATCATGGAATAAAAGTTGAACTCAACAATAACAGGAATCTGCATACTCATACAAAAACATGGAAGCTAAATAACCGTATGCTGAATGATAGATAGGTCATAGATGAGATTAACAAGGAAAGTACCAAATTTTTGGAACAAAATGATAATGAAGATATGATTTATCAGAACCTCTGGGATACCGCAGTCCTAAGAGGGAAATTTATAGCACTGCAAGCCTTCCTCAAGAGAATGGAAAGAAAGGAAATTAACAACTTAATGGGACATATTAAGCAACCAGAAAAGGAAGAACATTCCAAACCCAAACCCAGCAGAAGAAAAGAAATAATCAAAATTAGAGCAGAATTAAATGAAATTGAAAAGAAAAGGATTATGCAACAGATCAATAAATCAAAAAGTTGGTTTTTTGAAAAGGTCAATAAAATAGATAAACCTTTGGCTAACCTAACCAGGAAAAAAAGTATAAAATCTCTAATTTCATCAATCAGAAATGGTAATGATGAAATAACAACAGACTCCTCAGAAATTCAAAAAATCCTTAATGAATATTACAAGAAACTTTACACTCAGAAATACAAAAATTTGAAGGAAATAGATCAATACTTAGAAGGATGCCACCTTCCTAGATTTTTCCTAGACTTAGCCAGAATGAAGTGGAAATGTTGAACAGGCCTATATCAAGTTCTGAAATAGCATCAACTATACCAACTCTCCCTAAAAAGAAAAACCCAGGACCAAATGGCTTCACATCAGAATTCCACCAAACCTTTAAAGAGGAACTAGTACCTATATTATACAACCTTTTCCAAAATATAGAAAAAGAAGGAATACTACCCAACACATTGTATGAAGCAAACATCACCTTGATCCCCAAACCAGGAAAAGATCCAACAAGAAAAGAAAATAATAGACCAATTTCACTAATGAATATTGATGCAAAAATATTCAACAAGATCCTAACAAACAGATCCCAGCAACACATCAAACAAATTATACACCATGACCAAGTGGGTTTTATCCCAAGGTCTCAAGGTTGGTTCATAAATGTATAAATATAATACATCACATTAACAAAATAAAAAACAAAGACCATATGATTCTCTCAATAGATGCCAAAAAAGCTTTTGATAATATCCAGCATCTTTTCATGATCAGAACACTTAAGAAAATTGGTATAGAAGAGACATTTCTTAAACTGATAGAGGCCATCGAGGGCAAACCCACAGTCCATATCATATTGAATGGAGTTAAATTGAAATCATTTCCATTCATATCATGAACCAGGCAAGGTTGCCCATTGTCTCCACTGCTTTTCAACATTGGAATGGAAGTCTGAGCCATCATAATTAGGAAAGAAAAGGCAATCAAGGGCATCCATATAGGGTCAGAAGAGATCAAACTTTCATTCTTCACAGATGATATAATTGTATATCTGGAAAACACTAGAGATTCAACTACAAATCTCTTAGAATGATGAAGGAGATCATCATCTAAGCAGTGTTACAAAATCAGCACTCATAAATCTATAGCCTTTATATATACCAACAATAGTCAAGTGAAAAAACAGTCAAGGACTCTATTCCTTTCAGAATAGTGCCAAATACAATGAAATATTTGGAAATTTACCTAACAAAGGATGTGAAACATCTCTATAAAGAGAACTATGAAACTCTAAGTAAAGAAATAGTTGAAGATGTTAACAAATGGAAAAACATACCACACTCATGGCTAGGAAGAATCAACATTGTTAAAATGTCCATATTACCCAAAGCAATATACAATTTTAATGCAATCCCTATTAAAACTCCACTGTGATACTTTAAAGATCTTGAAAAAAAAAAAAACTTCGTTTTACATGAAATCAGGAAAAAACCTTGAATAGCCAAGACATTACTCAGAAATAAAAACAAAGCAAGAGGAATAACGCTACCAGACCTCAGATTATACTATAAATCAATAGTGATTAAAACTCCATGTACTGGCACAAAAACAGAGGTAGATGTATGGAACAGAATGGAGAACCAAGAGATGAACCCAGCTACTTACCATTATTTGATCTTCGATGAGCCAATTAAAAACATTTGATGGGGAAAAGATTCCCTATTTAACAAATGGTGCTGGTGAACTGGCTGGTGACCTGTAGAAGACTGAAACTGGACCCACACCTCTCACCATTAATTAAGAGAGACTCTCCGTGGATTAAAGATTTAACTTAAGACTTGAAACTATAAAAATACTAAAAGAAAGTGCAGGGAAAATACTTGAAGAAATCAGCCTGGGTGAATATTTTATAAGGAAGACCTCCCCCCCAGGTAATTGAAGCAATATCAAAAATATATTACTGAGATCTGATCAAAATAAAAAGCTTCCACACAGCCAAAAACACAGTAAGTAAAGCAAGCAGCCAGCCCACAGAATGGGAGAAGATATTTGCAGTTTATATCTCCAACAAAGTTTTAATAACCAGAATCCACAGAGAACTCAAACATATTAGCAAGAAAAGAACAAGTAATTCCATCTCAGGGTGGCAAGGGACTTGAAGAGAAACTTCTCTGAAGAAGACAGACGCACGGCCTAGAGACACATGAAAAAAGGCTCATCATCCTTAATCATCAAAGAAATGCATATTAAAACCACTTTGAGATATTATCGAACCCCAGTAAGATTAGCCCGAGTCACAAAATCCTAAAACCAGAGATGCTAGTGTGGATATGGAGAAAAGGGAACACTTCTACATTGCTGGTGGGAATGCAAACTAATACATTCCTTTTGGAAAGATGTTTGGAGAACACTTAGGGATCTAAAAATAGACCTGCCATTCAATCCTGCAATTCCTCTAATAGGTATATATGCAGAGACCAAAAATCACATTATAACAAAGATATCTGCATCGCAATGTTTATTGCAGCCCAATTCATAATTGCTAAGTTATGGAAGAAGCCCAAGTGCCCACTGACCCACAAATGGATTACTAAATTGTGGTATATGTACACCATGGAATATTATGGAGCCTTAAAGAAAGATGGAGACTTTACTTCTTTCATGTTTACATGGATAGAGCTGGAACATATTCTTCTTAGCAAGGTATTTTAAGAATGGAAGAAAAAAGTATCCAGTGTACTTAGCTCTACTATGAAACGAATTTATAGTTTTCATGTGAAAGCTATAATCCAACTATAGCCCAAGAAAAAGGGGAAAGAGGAGAGGAAAGGGAAGGAAGGAGGGAGTATGGTTGGAGGGAGGGTAATTGGTGGGACCACACCTAAGGTGCATCTTACAAGGGTACATGTTAAATTTATTAAGTGTAGAATATAAATGTCTTAACACAATTAACTACGAAAATGTGGTGAAGGCTTTGTTAACCAGTTTGATGAAAATATTTCAAATGATATATAAAACCAGCACATTGTACCCCATGATTGCATTAATGTACACAGCTTTGATTTAATGAAAAATAAATAAAAATAAATAAATATACTACTTCTAACTATGACATTTGCTAACAGATTTTGTTTTTCAGATATCCTTTGGGATATTAAAGAAATTCCCTTATAGTCCTACTTTCTAATGAGTTTTTTCCCCCCCATTATTGAATGCTGATTTGTGTCAGGTTTTTTCAATCATCTACTGGGAGAAATATATGACTTTTCTACTTACCCTGATGACATGGTAAATTACATTATTTAAGTTAAAAGAAGATGCCCTTCCTTGGAAACCTCCCCTTTGGTCACATCGCATTTTCCTTTTCAATTTACTGCTTGCTTACAACTAAGCTCAAAATTTTTCCTTCTTGTATTATTCTTGCTAGTTTGGTATCAAAGTTATGCTGTCCTCATAAATAAGCTGGAAAATATACCCTCCTTTACTTTCATTGGAATAGTTTATATAAAACATATTTCTTCTTTCAATGTTTATTAGAACTTGCCATTAAAACCAAAGAGATCTGTGATTTCTTTGAGGGAAGTTTTAAAATTACGTATTTGATTTCTTTCTTATTATAAGATTATTCATTCCATTTTTCTATTTCTTCTTTTATTTCTAAATTGGCATATTCCTAGGAATTTATTAATTTCTTCTAAATTTTCAAATTTGTTGAAAGTTGATCATAATAGCCTCTGACTATCTGCAGGATGTTCTGCTGGGATGAAACACTTTCAAATGATAAAGTATAAGACTTAAATTTTCTTTTCAGGTCTCAGAAACTTATTTTGCCTTCTTTATAAAAACCACAATGATGGAAATAGCACCAATTTCAAGAAGCCCAGTAGATTCAGTAATATGTGTTTAAAATTATCTAAGAAAAATGGCTGTCTGGAATTAAAGCTCTCTAAAGCTGAAATCAGTACTTCTTTGGTAGTGTGGCATTTCAAGTTCACTAATTTATTAAACAAAGTGGTAAGATACAAGGGTAACGTTCCTTGCTGTTAGGACACTTAGCTGCTTGGAGCAGGAGACATTCTGGTAAAAGTCTCATGAAGTAAGCTCTACTCTGTGCATGATAGAGACAGGACCAGATGCTACGGAAGCTGAGAAGAGAGGGACTCTTATTTTTTCTTTTAGGATTGAATTTCGTGTGTTGGCAAGAGTAAGAGAGTAGTAGGAATCAAGGAAGTAGAGGGAGGCAGAGCTAAGATTCCAAATGAACCTATATGTCACTCTTAAGAGTCTGATTAGAGCAAACGTTGGGGTAGGATCAACAGCTTTTAAATGCTCTCATTTGAATCTCAGAAAGTTAAAAATAAAGATTTCAGGTATTTATAATTTTTTATAATTTCAACAATTTAGAATTACTTAGAAGAAATGCATTTCTACCAGCTGACAAAACAAAAACCTGTTATTTATAGTTTAAAAACTAAAAGTTAAAGGCTTGAGATGAGAAGCTGCCTGCAGTTTCTCCTAAATAAATAAGATTAGAAAGAAAAAAAGTACAGCCAAACATCTAGATCTATGTACCTATAACAGGATGCTCCATAGGGACATTCAGGCCGGTCATCAGTCTCTTCTTGGCTCCTGACTTGTTCACCTCCATAATCACTGTCACCAGGGTGGCTGAAGTGTTGAAAATGGATAGGATTCTTCCTAGGAAGGTAATAAATACATAGTCAGAAAAAAATTGTTAATAGGATATGTTAGATTTAAAGTGGATAGAGCAGGAAACCAAGCAATACACATCTGATTATTCCTCAACATGCATCAACACACTCAGTGATAACATTAACTGCACATGACATCAACATGCTGTGCTGATGACATAAGTTGATGGCATCTAGTCAGTAGTGGGCTCTCATGGTATAACAATGTATTTCTGGTGTCATGTGATAGGTCATGAATATCAACGGATAATTTGCAAAGATTACTACGTATAGTACACTTGTATATAAGTATACAATATAAATATCATAAACATCTATAGCCTGTAAAGACTTCTAATAAATTAAATACATCCACACACCCTCTACTAAGGTAAAAATCGAAATTATCAACACTCAAGAAATTCCCTACATGCCGCCTTCCAATCATTAAACCCACTTTATTACTCAGCAGTAACTACCCTGCTTTCTAAAAGTGTTTCTGAAACTTTTCGGTCCCGAGACTCTTTTGAACTCTTAAAAATTATTAAAACTCCAGAGAACCTTTGTTTATAGTTCATTTACCCTATTATAAAATTTAAATAAGAAGCTGAAAAAATACATTTTTCAATTTAACTACAGAAGTAATAAATCCTTTATATATTATCATAAACAACATGTCTTAACACAACTTTTTCTTCCAAGAAAAAATTCATGGAGATATTTTCATATCATGTGAATTTTCCTAATGTCTGGCTTTCCTTCTCATATCTCATTCTATATGCAATCACTAATAACAACATACAGCATATGATCTCTGAGAAACTCTACTATACACATGTGAGTGAGAGAATGAGAGTGAAAAAGACACATGCATAAAACTCTTAATATTATTATGAAAGTAGTTTCAACCTAACAGATTTCCTAAGGATGTTCTGAGGACTTCTAGGGGTTTCCAGATCATACTTTAAGAAATGATATAAAGCAATAGATCAGTATTGTCTGCTTTTTAAGTAAATAGAAACGTATACTAGTTGTACTGGAGTTTGCCTTCTTATGTCTGTATGATTACTCCATGTTTTTGTTACATGCAACAGTAGCAAATTTTCATTATTATATAATATTCCATTTTGTGAAGCTAATGATATTTATGTATTTATTATTGATGAAATTTTGGGTTCATCCTAGCTATTGACTTTTTTTATAAGTAATATTGCTGTGAACATTCTACTACAAGCCTTTTGTTGTACATACACAAGTGTCCATTAAGTTCGTGTGTAATTTAAAATAGTTGTAATTTGTAAATTTTAAATTACACATGAACTTAATGGACACCCTGTATATGCATTTTCCTGAGGATATAGGTAGGAGTGGTCATAGGGTATGTACATACTAAGGTTTGGAAAATATTGCCAAACTTCCAAATTAATTTTATAAATCTCACTAGCAAGTTATTAGAGTTCCAATTTTTCAACAACCTCCCCAATACCTGGTATTGTAATTTTTTTTGTAATGCAGTAGTATTTATAGCAGAGATTGGCAAACTGTGGATAGCAGGCCCGATCTAGCCCACTGTCTTTTTTTTAATTTGGTAAAAAAAAAAAAATACATAAAATTTACCATCTTAAAAATTTCTAAATGTAAAGTTCAGTGTAGTGTTAAGCATATTGATGTTGTTGTACAACCATTACCTAGAATTTTTTTTTTTTTTTTAAAAGTAAATTTATTTCAGGTTAATGTGAGGATACAGGGAGGCAGAGCATGATGGTGGATGGGAAGAATGTTTAGCTCAGCTCTCTTGGAACAATAGGTGAGAGTGAGTGGGCTAATTCATTCTCAGCGTGGAATACTGGTGTGGAGTAGCAGTTTGGGGTGTGCAGTGAGGTGGCAGATTACTGGACTTGGAGTGTAATCCTGAGCTGTGGAGACTGCCAGGAAAGTTTCTGTGCTGTGGCTGCAGTGGTGGTGGGCAGTGGCAACAACCAGCCCCCCCAAAGAGGATTACAATTCCCGGTTGGTGGGGAAACTAGGTGTTAGTACGGAAAGATTGGTGAAGTGTGGACTCCCACGAGGAAATAGGCAGCAGGAGTGGGGTGCCATCTGGTGTGGCACCACTGAGGTTAGAGGGGGAAGAGACACTCAGATAGGAAGGATCCCAGATAGGAAGAGGCCATTGTTTTAAAATTTGGGAGATGGCAGTCTCCATAGGCACCTCTCTGTGTGGGCCAGGTGCAATGATTTGAGTCTCACTGGCAGACAGTTTCACACTCGGAACTGGCCCAGGATGTCCCACACTTCACGAGAACTGTTGCAAGGAGAATTTGTGAAACCTGCCTGTGAAGATTTTTTGAGATCAGTGGACTCAACAGTTCGGTGGGGTCTAGGAGCCAGGTGAGTGGTCGGGCAGACACCAAGAACAGTCTAAGCCAGGAATGCAATGCAAGGCTGAGACCCACTCACAGCACCACCTGGTGTCCAGAAAGTATATTGCAACATAAATATATTCCTACTGAAGTCTATCCCTAAAGCAATTATAGTTGTATGTTTTTATATATATATAAAATTTTGTTGCTTTTTTTCTTTCCTTGCTCATTCTTGCATTTTTCCCTTTTTTCTTTCTTATAGGAATTATTGGTAAAAAAAACTTTATTACTATTATTTTTACTCTGCTTCCCCTTTTTTCTTTCTTTTTTTTTTTTTAAGACAGAGTCTCATTGTGTCGTCCTCAGTGGAGTGCTGTGGTGTTGCAGCTCACGGCAACCTCTAACTCTCTTAGGCTGAGCGCTTCTCTTACCTCAGCCTCCCAGGTGGCTGGGGTTGCAGGAGCCTGCCACGATACCAGCTATTTTTTGGTTGTGGTTGTCATTGTTGTTTGGTGGGTCCTGGGCCAGCTTTGAGCCCACCAGCTCTGGTGTGTGTGGATAGTGCACTGGCCACTGGGCTACTGACGTTGTGCTTGTCCCTTCCTCTTATGGTTGCCGAGAGTGCGTACATCAAGCTCTTTGAGTTTTTTAGTTGTTTGTTTTGTTTTTGATTGTTTGTGTGTCTGTTTATTTGTTTGTTTGTTCATTTTGTTTCAATGTGCCTGGTGTTCTGCTAAATCCTTGGGTTGGCTATGTTCCTAACTTCAATTTCTACATTCAACAAGAACAAAGGGGAGCGGGGGCGATAGCCAACTGCTGCCTGCTTTCAACAGAAGCTCCTGTCCAGAGGGAGAGAGAATGGCCAGAAAGAACCCAACAAAGCTGACAGGTGGGTGCTGAGCTGAGAGGAGAGACTGATGATTGCACGTCTTCTCTGCTGAGGCAAGCTGCAACTCCAAAGAAACAAATTTCAGGTGCAGAACCCACTCCAAAGAGGACGCGTGTCCATCTCCTCCCCCAAGAGAGTTGCTTGCTTGCTTTGGGATATCCACTAGAGAGTGGTGAACTGAGGTCCTCTTCTCTCACCCCACAGGAGCGAGTTGCTGGAAGCTGGGACTCCCTCTTCAGAGAGTCCCTGCTATGAGCCTGGGCATTCTCTTGTCTCACATGAAGGCTGAACAAATATTTTCCCTGCCACTTTGAATTCCCAGTACACCCTTGCCCACTGGCCTGGCGATCTAGAAGCCCCACCCCTGCAGAGACCAGAATATTCACAGTTCTTTGTTAAGATTGGACATTGCTTGGTCTGAGGTAGTGCAGTTATGCTGTACTGTGAATCCAGTAACAGTGCAGAAAGGCACAGGGGGAAGCTGCCTGGCTTGGCTCTGAGAAAGCACAACTTAGCAGTGGGAGGAGGCTTGGGTCTCTGCACGACGGGATTGGGAATCACTGAGGTGCATGATCCTGAGTGAAGACACCTCCACCTATCAGCAGCATTAATAGAGCAATCCCACTGGAGTCAAAATTCAGAGAGACACCTCCCCAATTCTGTGGCCTGCTGGAGGGGAGCTAGACCTTGCACTGCAGGGATACCAGAGGAGCAGAGTGGCTGGGGCAGAGGCACAGTCTCTGAGGGCGAAAAACATTTGGTTTGGAATGAGCTCAGGTGGAACACTCCCCAGTTTCCATTGAGCACCTGAGGTAGCAGACTTCAACTCCCCCAGATGGCTGGTGGCAGAGTATGGTCACCCAGCCAACGAGGCATTGGCTTCCCTCTGACTCTGGCAGGCCCAAATCCCTGGTGCATTTGTTCATTGGAGGGAATTGGGCCACAGCCCCATGGGGCTACCAGTGCCTGGGTGTGATGGTGGTGCAAGGTGAGGAAGGAGGCACCAGCCCCGCTGGACTATTTTGCTGGGTGGGCCTTTCTGACTCCACAGAGTACTGGAGTGAGTTACATATGAGTTGCCAGTGGACCCCTGCTACCTAGATGCTTAAGACCTTTGGAACTCTCCCACCCAATCTGTGTTTGTGTTGACCAGGACAATTGGTTTGGAACTCTCGACCTGGGCCGATCACTCAGGGACCCACCAAGGTTGTACCCGGGTTGTGTTGTTGTGGGAATGTGGGATTCTCCTCTTCAAGTTATTGCCTGTAGGGGGACAAGGTGTCTAAGTTGCTTATACATTTCCACAGCTGAGATTTCAGCTCAAAGCCACTGATTCACTAGGATTGGACAGAGACTTGCTGAATACAGGTCAGGGCTATTTAAGTCCCATCACACCAAGTAGGTCTCCTGAGTTTCAGGCTGTAGTACTGAATGGGACCTTTGTAAAGCTATAGGGGGAAAGCCACAATCACCAGTCCCAGTTCTTTGGTAAAAGGCTGGTTAATTATAACTCCAGGAGCCTTCAATTCAATTTCACCTTACCAGCTTCTCTAGCCAAATGGTGAAAAATAATCATGTAATGGGATAAGTGGAGAAACTCTGGCAACATGAATAATCAGAGTAGATCAACTACCCCAAGGAATGACAAAGGAGACAAACAAAAGATCCCATTCATAAACAAATGGCTGAATTGTCAGAAATTGAAATCAGAATTTGGATTGCAAATGAGATTCACAGAATGGAGGTAAAGTTGGAATTAGAAATTCAAGGAACAATTAAAAAATTGTCTCAAGAACTCAATGAATTCAAAGACAAAATCACCAAAGACTTTGACACATTGAGGCCAGAACTTGCAGCCCTCAAAGATCTGAGAAATACAGTAGAATTCCTCAGTAACAGAATGGAGCAAAATGAAGTAGAATCCCTCAGTAACAGAATGGACAAAGCTTTTGAATCCTCCCAAACGCTCAAAGAGGAAGAGAAGCAGAGAGCAAAAATGGGTCGTTCTCTCAAGAGAATTGTGGGACCACTCCAAAAGAGAAAATATTCACCTCATAAGCATCCCTGAAGGAGAAAAGGATAGTCCCAAAGGCACAGACACTCTACTCCAAGAGATAATTGGGAAGAACTACCCACTCATGGCAAGAGATACTGAAGTTTAGATAGCAGATAGTATCAGAACCCCAGCATGACTCAATACAAACAAAGCATCTTCTAGAAATATTGTGATTAACTCTGCCAAAGTTAATTTGAAGGAGAAAATCCTGCACACAGCCAGATATAAGAAAATCAGCACGTGCAAGGGGAAGAATATTAGAATGACTGAAGAGCTCTCTGCTAAAACTTTTCAAGCCAGAAGAGGATGATCATCGACCTTAAAGCTCCTAAAACAAAACAACTTTCAGCTCTGGATCCTGTATCCAGCTAAAATGAGTTTCTTTTATGACAAAGAAGTTAAATACTTTAATGACATACACATGTTGAAGAAATTTGCCATAACCAAACAAACTCTTCAGGATATTCTCAGACCCATCCTCCATAATGACCAGCACCATGATCTACCACCAAAGTAAACTCACTCTGAAATTCTTAATCAAAACCCAATTTCCACAGTGGCAAAAGATTTAAAATGTACACTGGACTTTTGAAAAACTTGACACCCAAAATATTACCAGGCTTATCAATAGTCTCAATTTATGTGAACAGCTTAAATTGTCCTCTAAAGCGGTACAGGTTGGCTGAATGGATACAAAAACTCAGGCCAGATATCTGCTGAATATAAGAATCACATCTTACCTTAAAGGATAAATATAGACTCAGGGTGAAGGAATGGACATCTATAATTCAGGCAAATGGAAATCAGAAAAAAACAGGGGTGGCAATTTTATTTGCAGATACATTAGGCTTTAAATAAACAGAAGTATGGAAAGACAAGGAGGGTGACTTCATATTCATTAAGCAAAAACACTCAACATGATGAGATGTTAATTATTAACATTTATGTGCCCAACCAGAATGCTCCTCAATTTATAAGGGAGACCCTAACAGACATGAACAATTTAATATCGTCCAACACCATTATAGTTGGAGATTTTAACCCACCCCTCTGGCATTGTTGGATAGATCCTGCAACAAGAAACTAAATGAATAAATTTTAGAATTAAACTTCACAATACAACTAAATTTAATAGACATCTACAGAACATTTCATCCTAACAAAACCGAACATACATTTTTCTCATCAGACCATGGAACATCTTCCAAAATCGATCACATCTCAGGTCACAAGTCTAACCTCAGAAAATTTAGAAGTATAGAAATTATTCCTTATATTTTCTTGGATCATCATGCAATAAAAGTTGAACTCACCAATCACAGGTATCTGCCTACTTATACAAAGACATGGAAACTAAATAACCTGATGCGGGATGATAGCTGGGTCATCGATGAGATTAAAAAGGAAATTGCCAAATTTTTGGAATAAAACAATCATGAAAACATGAATTATCATAACCTGTGTAATACTGCAAAGGCAGTCTTAATAGGGAAATTTATAGTGTTGCAAGCCTTCCTTGAGAGAATGGAAAGAGAGGAAGTCAATAAATTAATGGAACATCTCAAGCAACTGGAAAAGGAAAAACATTCCAACTCCAAACCCAGTAGAAGAAAAGAAATAACTAAAATTAGAGTAGAATTAAATGACATCAAAACAAAAGAATTATTCAAAAGATTAATCAAAAAGTTGGTTTTTTGAAAAATTAAACAAAATTGATAAAACTTTGGCCAACCTAACCAAAAATAGAAAATTAAAGTCCATAGTATCATCAATCAGAAATGACAAAGGGAAAATAACAACAGACACCTCAGAAATTAAAAAAATCCTTAATGAATACTACAAAAATCTTTATTTGCAAAAATATGAAAATCTGAAAGAAATTGACCAATATTTGGAAACCCACCAACTTCCTTAGACGTGATCACAAGGAATTGAAAATGCTGAACAAACCTATATCAAGTACTGAAACAGAATCAACTATATGAAATCTCCCAAAAAAGAAGAATCCAGGACCAGATGGCTTCACATCAGAATTCTACTAAACCTTTAAAGAGGAACTAGTACCTATATTACTTAACCTTTTTGAAAACATAGAAAAAGAAACATTACTTCCCAACACATTGTATGAAGCAAATATCACCCTGATCCCCAAATCAGGAAAAGACCCAACAAGAAAACTATAGACCAATATCTTTAATGAACATAGATGCAAAAATATTCAATAAGGTCCTAACAAACAGAATCCAGCAACACATCAAACAAATTATACACCATGACCAAGTAGGTTTTATCCCAAGGTCTCAAGGTTGGTTCACTATACATAAATCTATAAATATACTACATCAAATAAACAAACTAAAAAACAAAGACCATATGATTCTCTTAATAGATGCAGAAAAAGCTTGTGACAATATCCAGCATTCATTCATGATCAGAACACTTAAGAAAATAGGAACTTTTCTTAAACTGATAGAGGCCATCTACAGCAAACACACAGCCAGTATCATATTGAATGGAGTAAAATTGAAAACATTTCCATCCAGATCAGGAACCAGGAAAGGTTGGCCATTGTCTCCACTGCTTCTTAACATTGTAATGTAAGTCTTAGCCATCACAAGCAGGCAAGAGAAGGTAATTAAGGGTATACAAATAGGGTCAGAGGAGATTAAACTCTCACTCTTCACTGATGATATGATTTTATACCTGGAAAAACCCAGGGACTCAACTACAAAACTCTTAGAAGTGATCAGGGAATACAGTAGCATCTCAGGATACAAAATTCAATACTCACAAATAAATAGCTTTTAGATATACCAACAGTAGTCAAGCCAATTTAACAGTCAAGGACTCTATTCCCTTTATAGTTGTGCCAAAGATGAAATATCTGGGAATTTACTTAACAAAGGACATGAAAGATCTCTATAAAGAGAATTATGAAACTCTGAGAAAAGAAATAGCTGACGATGTTAACAAATGAAAAAACATACCATGCTCATGGCTGGGAAGAATCAACATTATTAAAATGTCCATGTTACCCAAAGCAATTTACAAATTTAATGCAATCCTTATCAAAGCACCACTGTCATACTTTAAAGATCTGGAAAAAATAGTACTTTGTTTTATATGGAACCAGATAAAAACTCAAATAGCCAAGACATTACTCAGAAATAAAAACAAAGCAGGAGGAATCACGCTACCAGACTTCAAACTATACTATAAATCTAGTGATCAAAACAGCATGGTACTGGCACAAAAATAGAGAAGTTGATATATGGAATAGATTGAGAACCAAGAGATGAACCCAGACATTTATTGTCATTTTAAATATAAATTGGGGGAAAGATTCTCTCTTTAAAAAATGGTGCTAGGGGAATTGGCTAGCAACTTGTAGAAGACTGAAACTGGACCCACACCTTTCACCACTAAAAAAATTGACTCTCATTGGATAAAAGATTTAAACTTCAGACATGAAACTATAAAGATTCTTGGAAAGAGTACAGGAGAAACACTTGAAGAAATTGGCCTAAGAAAATACTTTATGAGGAGAACTCCCACAGGCAATTGAAGCAACACCAAAAATACATTCCTGGGATTTGATCAAATTAAAAAGCTTCTGCACAGCCAACAACACAGTAAGTAAAGCAAGCAGACAGCCCTCAGAATGGGAGAAGATATTTGCAGGTTATGCTTTTAACAAAGGTTTGGTAACCAGAATCCACAGAGAACTCAACTTATTAATAAGAAAAGAACAAGTAATCCCATTTCATTGTGGGCAAGGGACTTGAACAGAAGCTTCTCTGAAGAAGATAGGCTCATGGCCCACAGACACATGAAAAAATGCTCATCATCTTTAACCATCAGAGAAATGCAAATCAAAACCACTTTGAGATATCATCTAACTCCCGTAAGACTGGGTCACATATCAAAATCCCAAAACTATAGATGCTGGCATGGATGCAGAGAAAAGGGAATACTTCTGCACTGCTGGAGGAGTGCAAGCTAAGGAGTGTACCCTTATTGCAAGGGTACATGTCAGATCTATTAAGTACAGAGTATAAATGTCTGAACATAATAATTAAGTAAATGAGATAAATCAGTGTGATATATGCTCCTAATTCTATATGAAATCAGCACATTTTACCCCATAAATGCACTAATGGACACATGATCTATGTGTTTACAATTTAATAAAAAATTAAAAAAAAAATGTGAGGATACAAATAACCAGGTCAAAATATTTGATTTTGTTAGGTAGAGTCCCTAGAATTTTTTTCATGTTGCAAAATGGAAACTCTATACTCACTGAACAATACCTTCCCAACCTCTCCTTCCCCTCCCCTAGTATCCTCCATTCTCATTTCTATTTCTCCTCCCCCACCCTTGCTAACTGATTTAATTGGTTTCTCCCTCTAACCATTGATAACTACCATTCTAATTTCTATTAATCTAACTACTGTAGATACCTCCTACAAGTGGAATTACACAGCATTTGTCTTTTTGTGACTAGTTTATTTCACTTCGCTTAATGTCCTCAAGGTTCATCCATGCTGGAGCATGTGTCAGAATTTCCCTGCTATTTTAAGGCTGAAGAAAAATCCCTCAGTATGTATATACCACATTTAGTTTATCCATTCAACTTAAGCTAACTATAAGCTAAGACTGACTAAAACTAATATGTATCAATATCAAATGAGTAAATTCATTATGATCTTGATAAAGCTTTTGATCATTTTTAATAAAAACAAACAGCAGTACTGAATACTTTTCCTCCCCCACAAATTTCCTACATTGAAGAGTTAATTCTCAATGGGACAGTATCAGGAGATACGGCCTTTAAAGAGATCATTAAGGTTAAATGAGGTTATAAGAGTGAGGGCCTAACCCAATATGACTAGTGTCTTTATAAGATGAGAAAAAGATACTGGGGAGGTATGTGTACCAAGAAAAGGCTATGCAAGGATATAGTGAAAAAGTGACCATCAGCAAGCCAAGGAGAGAAGTCTTAGGAGAAATCAAGCTTCCCAACACCTTACACTAAGGTTTCCAGCCTCCAGAAATAAATTTCTGTGGGTTAAGTCACCACCTAGACTGTGGTATTTTGTGATGGCAGCCTTGGTAAACTAATATGATAACAAATAGGATTTTTCAAAATCCAAAGTAATAGAAAGTTTACATACAGCATGTTTATTCTACAAGTTTTTACATGACATTCAGATGTGGAACTAAAGCCACTGCAAATAGATAAAATTGTATATAAGTACATAAATTAGAACTGCTGAAACTGAAGAATATTGTTATTCAGGGGCCACAATGGCAATTTATTTTAAAGAAAAATAATAGAAATGTGAAATTAACAGCATATCTGACATAAACATCTTATTGCACAGAAGACAAGAAACTACCGGAATGCATTAGTAAGATATTTGGTTTGAGAAGTTGGAATAGCAAAGAAAAACTTCTGTAATAGGGCTGAAAAATTATAAATAGGATACCATAAACATTATCAAGTATAGTTCAAAACTAAGAGATTTTAATTTATTGTTTTAGAGATTATAATTTAAAATCACAAAATATAAAATTAGAAAATATACTACAAAGTAATTAAATGAAGTAAATATAGGATCAGCCAATCAATGTAGGTGTTCCCGAAGTTTCACACTGAGTCAAAGCCCCATTAGAAAAATATAAAGAAAAATACACAAGCATAATAAGATACATAAACACAACCTAAAATTATCTTAATAGCTATACTATACACAGCAATGATGTATGATAGCATCTCTCTAATATCCAATAAGAGAATAAATAAACGGTAGTTAGGTCTGAAGGATTCCATTTTCAAGTCTGGATTCCCCAATATGCAGATCCTTATATTAGTCAGCATGTCTATATATAATTCTCTACAGTATCATAAAAGCCTCTGGCAGTATTTTCTACAATGCCCACTGAGAAAGTGCAAATCAGCAGAAACACGTTAAAACTCTACCCTTTCGGCTGATGGGTTTTATTAGGTTTTTAAATATATTACCACATATATCTACATTGCTACATGCTATTGAAATAATGGAATTATATACTACCTATAGTTTTACTTTACCTGTAGCAGTTAGCACCATATATGCAGGATGTCCTCTTGACCTGGTTTTCTTTAGATTCTTGCAGAACTGAATCAGTTGACTTTGCATTCAAAGTTTCAGACTTGGAGCAATCAGAACTAGAATCAGGATGAGATCCTTGAGCCTTATCCCAGAATGACTTGTCTTGGGCACTTGAACAACTCTCAGAACAGCTGACTACCCCATCGTCTTTACTTGGTGTGTCTTTAGTGATGATTTTATGTTCAGAAACCTTATCAAGTTCCTCTATTGGAATTTCACTTCTCTGTGTATTAGTCTTCATATTATTCATTTCTGTGTTACTTAATGTAATTGAAGAAGCTGATTGTGGCACTTTCTATAAAACAAATATGAAAAAAACAGAAATAAATGAAACACTTTTAAAATATATATATAAATTTGAGCACAAAACCATGAAACTTAAAGATCTGTATAATATGTAAATCTTTAAAACTTCAAGATTAGCATATTAAAGTTACTACACATATTACTATTTTCTCGGTCGCTAGTTTAGTAACTAGTTAACAATTTTCAGATATTAGAAAATAAATTTATGACAATGACATTCAGTGAAAAAATAACCAAAAAAATAAATAAATGAAACATAAGAAGTCATTTACTTACTTTTGAATATAATTTTCCCAAAACAACTCTTAAATATCATATAACATAACATGGCATGCTCTTAACATGCACAATCTTGTAATTTCTTACAAATTACTGCAATATTTTATTTCTACCCTCTAAATATGGCTGTGTCATTCTATCGCTAAATGTTAAAACTGTTCCACCATAAATGTCTTAACTCATTGTACAATAATTAAGTAAATGAGGTGAGGGATATATTAACCAGTACGATGTAAGCATTCCAAACTGCATATGAAATCAGTACATTGTACCCCCAAATGGAAAAATGTTGCATTGTACCCCCTAAATACATGATCTACCTCTTTATAATAATAAAAAAAACTGATCCACTCTCTCAGAAAAATTTGCATGAAGTTATGTTATGAGCAACACAGAAAAAAACTATGATCCTTTGAAATGGTCTGAATAAAAGTTTCATGTTAATCAAATTAGAGGTGTTTTGAATCTCATAGCACTGCAGAACCTTTATAATTTAAAAGTTAGCTGAATCGTATCCAGTTAGAAATGACCTCTTCACATATATACTTCTACAGTGGAGTAGAAACATTGGTAAGATAAACCCAGTCCTCCTGGTAACCATTTCTAGGACATGATGACAACATACCAGATAAACATTAAGTTCACTCCCCGTTATAACTAAGGACTCATGTATGGTGGCTGCCATCTGATAAAAGTTGGTCTTGATAATAATACATTCAATAGCTTAAATTTCTTAAGTCATTAGCATGACTTTTTTTAGACTAATTACTTAAGTGTTTTGATATATTTTCTTTTTTTTTTTTAAGTAGCATGTAAATTTGAAATGTTATCCAAACTGACTAAAGACTTTGCAAACAGAACCTAGGTCTTATCATGGTTCTTGCATAGTAACTGATAACTTATGCAAGGACTGGACAGGGACCCTTCCATTTTCTAGCTCTGAGCAGGCTCAGGTTCAGACCCCATTCTCTAGGCACAAATAGGCTCTTTGCAGGTCATATTCTCTGAACACAAAGAAGCTCACAAAACCCAGCCTGACTGGTACCTCATCTACCTGACTGGCTACCTCTTGAGGAGCAGGGAACACACCCTACTGTCGCTCCTGGAGCAGAGAAGAGCTCACCTAGAGCAAGGACTGACTATGGCAATTTTAAAGTTAACTTCTGCCCACAGACCTCTGGCACCAAACAGTTATGACATATTCCAGACGTACATTCCATCTCCCCAAAACCCCACAGGAAAAGAAAAGCAGTATTTAAATCCCTAGGCTGAAGGCCCAAACAGGGTCCCCACCTGGGTCCCCCTCTGCTGCTGGCAGTTCCATCCCCCTCTTTCGCTTATTTATCTAGCAATAAAATCTGTCCTTTCACTTACTTCGTGGTCTGTGGATTCATTCCTAGAATCTCTGAGACCAAGGACTCAGCGCAGAGAGATTCTGGCTAGTGGCATTCATGCTGCATCATTTAAAAATATATACTCTGTGCTCCTAAGCTCCTCCCTACACCCCAATATTCTCCCCCTTCATGATAGGACCAACTGGCACATGGCAATGACTGGAACTCTAGAGTGGGAAGGCACAATCCTGACCCCCTTCCCTACTTGAAAGTCTCCTACTGGGTCACCCCTCCCCGATTTTCTTTTTCCTTAGTCAGGTAGCAATAGGGTAGGACAGCAAATCCACTGGCTAAGCAAATATCCAATAAAATGTCAGTGTCTTGCTCCTGTTGGCATTTCCAGACTTTATAAGTAATTCTCTAAGAGTGCACTCTTCTCTTGATTTTAGAAAAAGAGGAAATAACTTCCCCCTGTAAGGATGGACAGTATTTATGATGAAATGGCAGTAATTATTAACTCACAGTCTTTCATGGTAAGGACTTAAATCAATCTCTCTTGCTGCCTGCTCTTTCTCTACCTAGCAGCTCCTCCCCCACCTACCCTGGAATTCCTTTTTCACAAACAACTGAAAAAACAGACAGAAAGGAAATGTTAATTCTTCTCTTCACTTTTATCAGCTCCTTTGTCTTCTAGAATTTGTTCCTATAGCCTTAAGGGCTCCTAAGTTGTCCCTAGACTGAACAATGGGGCTGTGTACCAGAAACACCTGTAAAAAGTCAGACTCCAACCTCACTGGAAGAAAAACAGAAGCAAAATTCACATGCACAATACCTAGTGAATTTGGCCGCAATTATCTTTTTTTCTTTGTTCCCCTTAAATTCAGCAAATTCAGCACTTAACCTCTGCTGTAGGCTTTCTTTTATTCCTTCTTTCTTTGGTATGTCACGCCACTTCTCTTTTTTCTCTCTCTCCCCACTCTCTTCCCCTCTCTTGTTCCCTTTCTCCTAAAACAGTGGTTCTCAACCTTCCTAATGCCACTATTTATTTTCACTGTTACAAAGGGGTCACGACCCACAAGTTGAGAACCGCTGATCTAAAATATAAAATAAACGTAAACTTTTATATATCCCAATCTTGGTCTAGAGAAATTATTTTTTCATCCCTCAAGGAACACCTACTGAGCTTTCCACCCTAACACTCCTACAAACACTGCATTCCTCTAAGCCTAAAAGCCTTCTGTACAAAGTCTGGGAGTGGGACAGCAAACACTACTTATATCTTTCAATAAGCCACTCAGGGAAAGGGCTGGTCCTCACTGCTAGTGGCTCCTTTCAAATATGGAATACTCATAGTTAGCACTTTTGTCCCAGCTTTCGGCCTCAGTTGCAGTTTTGGGACAACAGGGAAACAAGTTCACTCAATATCCATCACACTCAGTATAGAGAGAGGCCAGGCACAGTGGCTCACACCTGTCAGTGCTTTAGGTGGGTGGCTGAAGCAGGAGGATCCCATGAGGCAAGGAGTTCAAGACCAGCTAAGGCAATAAGCAAGATCCTGTCTCTACAAAAAAATTGAACAAAATAAAAGTTAGCCAGGCATACTGGCACATGCCTGTAGTCCCAGCCACTCAGGAGGCTGAGGTGGAAGAATAGTTTGAGTTCAGGAGTTCCAGATTATAGTGAGCTATGATGACTCCAGCCTGGGTAATAGAGTGAACCCTGTTTCTAAAAAAGAAAAAAAAAGAGGATGGGTGCAGTGCCTTCTAACCATAATCCTAGCACTTTGGGAGGTTGAGGCCAGGAATTTGAGACCAGCCTGAGCAACATAGTGAAACTCCATCTCTGCAAACACAGAAAAATTGGCTGGGTGTAGTGGCGTATACCGGTAGTCTGAGCTACTTGGGGTCGGGAGCAAGGATAGGCGTGGGCTGAGGCAGGAGGGTTGCTTGGGCCTAAGAATTTGAGACTGCAATAAATTATGATGATGCCACAAGCCTAGGCAACAGAGACTCTGTTTCCAATTTTTTAAAAATGACACAACTAGGGGGAATTGGTTAAATGTTCTTAGTATGTATCATTATGCAACATTGAAATAATAATGATGTATCTAAGGATGTTTTTAACTAAACAAGAATATACTATGATGCTAGTTAGCTTTTTTAAAACTATGTGTACATTTACTTGTGTAAATCTAAATAAAAATGTTTAAGATAGAAACCAAAATATTAGTAAGACAATGGGATAGAAGGATGAGGCAGACTGAGGTTTTTTACTCTTTATATGCTCTGTAATATTCTATTTTTGACAATAATCATGTATTATTTTGCCATTTTAAAAATCCTCACAAGGAGTATATTTAATGTGTTAATTTATTCTAAAAGAGAAAATGTTAAAGTCACTGCTATCAATAATAAGGATCAGAGGTTTTCAAATATATTTTAAGAGGCACAAAAACTAGAATTCTTAATGTTTTTTATGGAACTCCATGAAATGTTGATATACAGTAGACCCTTGGCTTTCAAGAATTTAACATTCATGGTTTCAATTATTTATAAATGACCCCCAAAACCCATTACTAGTTGGACAATAATTTGTGTTTGCTGAGACATAAATTTGCTCTGTGCCAATACAAAGCTCAGGAGCGACAGCGAGTCACAGAATGGGTGAGAGAGGGAACACAAAAGACGGAAGGTGCTCTGTACCTGGAAGAAGCAGGAGAGAACAGAGAGGTCTATAATTCCTAAGCATTCCACATTGCTTATTTCTTAGATTAGATAAACATGTGAAAGATTATGGTGGCCAGATCCCCTAAAGTGCAGAAATAGATAGTAGAGACCTCAGGGATCTAAAAGCAGCAAGCTGGTGGAAGGTGACCTTGGTTTTTGAAGAAGGTAGGAATTAAAGCTATAAAACAGCCGACTAACTTGTCCAAATAGTTCTTTCTCTTCCCTTCAAATATCTGAAGTTTTACTATACTGCAAGGAGCAAGAAAGAACTTTCATCTAACATAAGTTCAATGAGTAATTTGTTATTGTTTCCGAACTACCCCCTGCCAAGAATGTCTGTGTTGATAAATTACCTTCTAAGTCCTGCATCAATCCCATTAGCCCTGATATACTAAAAACTAAATAAGACCTAACCTCCAGCTCCAACTGCACTCCTGAGTTTCAAACTCATATTTTCAATGACTAGCTAAAATATTTCTTCCTCAATATTCCGTGCCCCTAAACTCAAAACATCAAAACTGACATTCTGCCCCTGTATTCTCTGTCAGAGGTTCCGCCAACATAATCCATCCCTTCATCCTGGACAGGTATTTGGAAGTCTTTCACTCCTTCTTCCCCTCTCTCCCCAGAGCTAAGCAACAAAAATTACAATTTTGCTTCCTAAATATTTTCATAATCCAATGCATTCTTATCATGCTTGTAGTCACTGCCACATGTCAGATGTTCTTTATTTCTTGACTGAATTAATGCCATAATCTCTTCCCTCATCTCTCAGTCTTTCATCTTATTCCCTTTCAATCTCCTCCAGGGAACTTCCAGGATTATCCCTGTGGCTGAAGTCACTGCAAGTTCCTCTCTTTACAAACTGGTCTCACTGCCATCCTCACCCTCATCTCACACTGCCACATGCCTGGGACCTGGGAACTTGCTCTGACCAAAAGAATTCAGCAATAATAACACTACACCAGCTCTAGTCCTCAGCTTTAAAAGAGTTGGCAGCTCCTACTTTCACACTATTGGGATCCAACTGACAGGTAAATATGATCAGTCTAGACTGCTTGATGGTAAGTAGAGGCAGGGAGGTCCAGCAGGTCCTCAGCCATTCCATCAGCCTTTCCTGGGGCCCCATTCATATGAGTAAAACCATCCTGGATGCCTTTACCTCAGCTAAGCTCCCAACCCAATGCAGCCCCACTGACACCAAAGAGATGTCATAAAAGAATTGCCCAAATGGGCCTGGCTAACCAGGGAAATATAAAAAATAATAAATCATTGTTGTGCTAAGGCACTAAGTGCTGAGGTAGCTTGTTTTACGCAACAGACAGCTGATACGTTTTACAAAACTATATTGCTTAAGTTGTTTCAGTTATGCTTCCTTCTGTCATGTTCCACTGATTTCTCATTAGATGATACAAAGGACATAAGATATTCCTTTGTCTTAAGCTGCTATAACAAAATATCACAAACAGGGCAATTTATAAAGAACAAAAATGTATGCTTTCACAGTTCTGAGGTCTGGGAAGTCCAAGATCAAAACAATAGCATCTTGTGACTATCAAACTTTATGGGTTGGAATAAACACAGTAAAATGGGTATCCACAGATTTTTGTTCTTGATGCAAAGGTATATCACACACTTTCCAGGTAAAAGGTACACCTATAACTCTGACTTTAATCACAGAAAAGCAAACTATGTAACCAAATGTATGGACCCCCACAATAACCTGAAGTTTAAAAAATAATAACTTCTATTCTTGAAAAAAAAGAAAAAAGGAAAGTCAATTGGTATGTTCGGAATTCAGAAAGTAGAACATATGACTTTGTAAGTTTGTACTATAAAACAAGTTTTATTTTGTTTTTATGGCAATATATGTAAGCCAGAAAACATGTTTTCATTTATAAAACTGGACCCCACAATTAAGTAAAGGCATTGAGCTTACAGTGATTAGACACAACTTTTCCAACTGAAAGAGAGGCTCCACTGAAACAGAGAGGAAGCTAAGAGTGAGGGGAGAATATAAGAGAATGTGCCACGGGTGGTTGCTAGTGTTTCAGTGCACACTCAGTACTAAGAGCAACCCTTTGGGGCTTTCCCTGAGACTAAAAAGACAGAGACCCACAGAGCTTAGCCATTGGTTTACAAGGACCATGAAAACTGTCATCTTAAGACAAAGTTCTCCAGAGAAGAATACCTAAACTTTCTGCCCTGGACCCATCTCTATCTTTCTCTCTCTTTTTTAAATGTATCCAATAAGTAATCCTTATTTTCTTTAAGTACCCAGTACTACAGAATGTGCAACTAAGTCAAACCATTCTAGTGAGTTAGCAAAAACTGGAAGAAGAAAGGTTTATAAATAACATATGTTAGCTCAGAAGTGATCCTGCAACAAGCTGTAAAGAACTACCCCATGATTATTTTTCCCTCTCCATTCTTAGCAAGAAAAAGGTAGTTACAAGCAGTCTGAGGATAACCAATGGAATAAGAGAAGCCAGAATGGAAGTGCCATGTTATGACCAGAGTCAAGTGGCCTTCAGTTTTTTTTCCCAATCTGAAAATTTCAAAATATAAAGGCTTTGTTTTTTAAAATGCAAATATTATATTAAAAATTAGTTTCAATAAATCAAAAAAAATTGGGCTAATTTTTACCTTCATAGACTCAATAATAAAAAGCAGTTTTGGTTTCTCCTTGCTATATACTATATGTAACTAATTCCTAAGTAGAATACCTGACAAGGAAAAGAAACAATCAAATAGTGAATTTTTAAAAATCACCTTGGATGAAATGACAGATTCTTCCTGATTAGCATTTTTGGACTTTTTTCCTGCTTCTTGTTCTGCTGATGTATTTCCTGAATTTCCTGGTGAAATTAATCGCTTTTGTCCTTGCTGTATTATATTTACTTGTGTTTTATCTTTGGAATTTCCTTCTTTTCCACTTCCCTTGATTACATTACCTTAAACACACACAAACACATACACATAAAGAAAAAGAAGAAGAAAATTATCTTCTGTATGCTCAATTGTCAAAAATCTAAATAATCAAAAGGAAAGAAAAAGGATAAAAGGGCGAGTAAAAGTAAAGTTCCATTTATAGCTATTCCAACTTGAAAATGCTTATTTGCATATCTCAGAAAGTATTAAATAGCACAATAGCCAAGAGTTCCAGCCCTGGAGTCTGCCTGGCCAAGAAGCCAGCACTCCACCCAGGGTGACAGATTGAGACTCTGTCCATAAATAAATAAATAAATACAATGGTCTTCACAAAAAGTATATAAAATAAGTAGCTTAATTGGCTCGCAACAATCTTTATATCTGGAATAACCACTATTTTCTAAATAACAGAAATATAAAAATTAACTAGTAATATGAATGAGTTTATTTTACTTTTAACTATTACTAGTGGCACCTATGTGAGCTATTATACTAATTCTATATGAATAATAACTCGATTATATGCATATGCCTATATATCATTAAAAATATATCCTTCCAATCTTATCCAGAGAAAACACTCATACTAGCTATATTAACAATTTGATGTGTATCCATCTCAACTTTTTCCTAAGTTTAAGCAAATATATTTACAAATACATATACATAAACAAATACAGGACTAATGTACAAATGCTATTATTTCTGTGGGATATATATCTAGAATAGTAATTTCTGGATTAAAGTGTATTGTATGTTTAAAAATTTAAGAGATAATAGCAAATGACTTTATAAAGCTATCCTAATGGCTTCCACCAACAATGTTTGAAAATACCCATTTCTACCAGCACTAGATATTATCAATTGCTTTCATTTTAATAAGTTAAAGAACAAAAGAAGGGTAATTGGTTATTTAAATTTATATGTTCTTATCAGATAGTAAAGTCATATATTTATTAGTAGTATTTATTCTTCTGTAATATAATACCCAAAAATTTTAGTGAGTTTTATATTTTTTGTTACTGAACATTTTTTTTAAATGTTCTCTCTTTTATAAGTGTGGCACATACTATATCTCAGTATACTGTTTGCCAGTCTGTTATTTACCTTCAACTTTATTTATAAGGCTTTTTGCATATAATATTTCTTTTCAGATAAATCTGTCAGTTTTCCCCTCAAGGTTCTAGCCTTCCTATAGACTTATCTTAGGTATCTTAAAAAACATTTTCCTATATTTCCTTCAAATGCCTTAATAGTTTTAATTTTATATTGAGATTATTAATTCAATGGAAATTTATATCTGAGTATGATATGAAGTAGTACTCTAATATGAATTATTTAAATGGAGAGCTAATTTTTCCAATATCATTTTTTGAATAATACATCCTTTCTCTATTGAATGAACTGATAATTTTTTATAAATTAAATAAATGTATGCAATTTGATCTGTTTCTAAATGTTCCATTTGTTTTTTAAAACTGGTCTAAATTACCTATTTCTATGCAAGAACTATTAAAAGCAGGTATCAGGCCCAGATTGTGATGTAAGAGGGTTCCATGAAGGAACAGACATTTTCTGTCATTAAAATTATCTATGACCACATAGAAAAAACTTCTCAATCCATTTTATACACAGCTGACATAGTTCTAACACTAAAATCTTACACATATGGCATACATGGAAAAAAATACTAACAATACTTATAAATGTAGGTAGAAATATCCTAAACCTAATAATATCAAATCTAACCTAAGAGTATCAAAATAATATGCTATCATGATAAAGTTAAACTTATTCCAAGAACACAAGCATGGGACAATATTAGGATTTCTACTAATATCATTATTTATATTAAACATTATTTTGCAGAATTATTTCTATACCAAAAACTTTTCAAATAATTCAGTTGTTCCTGGGGGAAAAAAGTAAAAATAAAAGGAAACATCCTAAATATGATATGACTATTTATCGGAATCTAATACCATATTAAACGGTAAAATACTAACAGAATTTCTATTAAAATCAAGATGGGATACAGATGCCACTTTTATCCATTTTTTTTTTGTATGAAAGATCTTTATTGGCAGGAGATGCTGCAGAGTAGCATTAAGGAGGAGGGGAGAGAAAAAGAGGAGGGAGAGAGAGAGGGAGAGAGATAGGGGAGAGAGGGGCAAAGAGAGAAAAGAACAATTTTATCCATTTTTATTTAAAATTTTTAGAGTCCAGTTACTAAGATAAGCAAAGAAAGCAGGAAATAGATCAGAAAAGCCAAAATTATCACAATTTTGTAGATAATATGACTGTTCAACTAGAAAATATAAAAGATTTGTAAACTTTTAGAACTAATTTATCAAAGTAAATAGAATAACTAGTACCTTAAGTAAGTTTAAGTAAATTTTGAACTACAGTCCAATTAAAACATAGTAAGTATCAGCTTATTATTATCTGCATCTAGTAGCCATACTGAAAATACTCACAATACAAAATTAAATGCAAGCCAATTGGTACTACTTCAATTTGCATCAACATGTACAAATTATTAATCATAAAAAGGGGAATGGAGGGTATCATGACAACAATATAAAAACGAAAGTCCTTTTTTAATCTACCAAGAGCATCATAATCTTGTCCACTAATCCTGAGACCTGGAAGGCTGAGAGACCAGAGATAACTTGAGATCTAGAAAGAGGAGGCTCAGAAAGGCTTTGCCTAAATATATTTACTTCTCAATCACATGGAAAAACTTTCAACTCAGGCCTCAGAAAAAAACGATAACACTCAAGAGCTAGTATTTAGGATGCAGAAAATAAAATAAACTAAAAGAACTATAATAACTGAAAAACAGAAAGACTAGCCTGATCACAGCAAAAATTTATCTACAGACAAGAATTAGACCAAGAATTAAACTGAAAGAAGATCCAGAAGAGAACATAAAAACATATAAAAAACAAATAAAAAATAAAAAGGGAAACAAACAATAATGGGACATATAAAGAGTAAATTTAGGTGGCTGTATATTGATATGGTTGAAACATGGGCATTAAAGCCTAACGTGATCTTAGAGAAGTCATTTAACATCAGTAAATGTTATTTGTCCTTTTCCTAATGATTCAAAAGGTTCCAAAATATCAAGTAGGTTTTGGATAATTTAATATTAATGACCATAAGTATAGTAAAAGCTGCAAAAGACCTTAAAAAGTTGCCTATATCTAAATAAGCCTAAAATGCAACCTAGAAATTGAATTTTTTAAATCTGTAGCATTGGTCTATTGACCTGGGTCATTTATTACTTATATGTATACAACAAGTTTTTAAAAGACTATGCAGCAGAAAAGGTTTAATTATTTTAACTGCACTCTAGTGTGCTAAACTGTCCTATACTTCTAAATGTTTCTGTCGTTAAAGAGATTAAATAACTTAAGCTTGCTTGTATAAGTACTACTCCCAAAGTCTAAGTTTATAAAAAGATATATCTGAATCCAAAGACTTTCCTATCTTCTTTTGAAGCTTTAGTATTTTAGGTACATTGTATGCTACGTAATATTCCCATATAGACCAATATCAAATAACTCTCATTTCTATTTTCAAGATGAAGTGCCCCAAAAAAGTACTTCAAATTTTACATGGGACATCAATCAAATGAAAGAAAACATATTTAGACCAAAATACATTTTGGACAATTATAAGCAAGTGGTAGCCCAGAATCAGGTATAGCCCCACACAACTCGGAAAGAAAAGGACTTGTTTACAGGGAGCTATTTCACATTGATCCAATTTTTGGTCAAGTGAAGTTATTCTTTCTATTATCAGAGAAATTGTTCTACTGAGGGAAAGTGCCTTCCTCTCTCTACTACCATCCCCCATTTCCTTCCTGCAAATTGAGGATCACCACACTTAATGAGAGATGTTATTGATAAAAATATATTATATGCGAAATAATTGCCCGAGGGAAGGGCAGATTGAAAAACCACTACACTAGCATAAAGCTCTTACCAGGAAACTCCAACCACATCCCCCCAACACATAATGTATGGTTACTTTTCCCATGAGAACACTCTGCTTCTACCATAATCCAAACTACCATTAAATAAGCTATATTCTATAGTTTACATGTTTGATCAAAAACTTTAGAAGACTTCTATAACTATCATGCAGAATATGAGAAGCACTAAAAGTAGTAACATTCCAACTAAAATATATATTCATTTGCGCTGTTAATTTATAAAAGAAAATGTACAGGATGAAATAGCAGAATAGAAAGAAGATCCAGGAGAGAACGTAAAAGCATAATTGAACTAATCATCCCAAATAAAACCATTATGAATTCAGGATAAAATGTTTTTTAAAAAACCCTATTTAAAAGCACTGGGGAGTAACCAAACAGGCAGAGTTGGAGAAAAGTCTAATCTTGAAAAATTGACTACAACCTATGAAGTTTGTGAATTTGCAGCTTTTTTCCTGAGGGCATTCAATTCACAGGTGGCAGAAAGCTATAGCCCTATTGGCTTAAATGGTCAGAGGCTAGAGTTTGAGGCTAGTAGAACAGAGAGAAGGTTGGAAATGAAATGCTGAAAGGAAGGGAGCCTCAGAAGGGTCAAGAATCAAAATCTACCTACAAAACAACTCAAATCCTGCCGACTGCCAAA
Organism: Arctocebus calabarensis; assembly: GCA_963573935.1. NCBI lineage: Eukaryota > Metazoa > Chordata > Mammalia > Primates > Lorisidae > Arctocebus > Arctocebus calabarensis. The sequence goes on along the minus strand of CAUYON010009389.1, from coordinate 18,091 downwards.
CTACGTGTGCATGGGGAAAAAACCCAGACACTGGGAGTGGAGGGCAGCAGCAGATGAAAAGTAAATGGAAAGTGAAAGAACTAAATATAGACAGCAGCTGCTGTCCACAATAGAGGAAACAGAGTGTATAGGTCTGAATCTAGCTAAATCAAACGCCAATTAGAACAAATATATTTCTTCAGAGGAATAGAAAATTGAGAGGTTTCATATTATTTAAAATATCCAATATCCAATTAAAAAAATCATAGAATACATAGGAAAAACATGACCTATAGAAAAGTCAATACAAACTCAACCTGAAATGACTGAAAATTTGCACATAGATGCAAACTTTAATGATCCTATTATAAATGTGCTCAAGGATTTATAGGGATACATCTATATATAAAGAAAATGACTGAGTACATGGGGAATCTCATCAGAGGAACAGAATGATACAAAAAAGAACTAAACAGGAACTCCTGAACTGAAAAGTACAACAACTAAAAAGAAAAATTTGATAGAAAGGCTTAACAGAAAATTTAGAGATAAGAGAAAAAAGGATCAGTACACCTAAAGGATTATCAATAGAAATTATCCAACCTGAAAAACAGAGAAAACAAAATGAAAATCAACAGACTTAACAGATTACTAGGATAATATCAGGCAGCATAATATGTATATCAGTATTTAGAAATCTAGAAAGGAAAAAAATAGGAAAGAAAAATATTTGAAAAAATGGCAAAATCTTTTCAAATTTGGTGAATGACATTTAAGAAGGTAAATTAATCTCAAGAAAGATTAACGTAAAGTAGACCACAATTATAATATACATATTAGTCAGATTACTTACAACGAAAGATAAAAATCTTCCAACAAAGAAAACTTTAGGCTCAAATGGCTTTATTGGGAAATTCTGTCACACATTTTAAAAAGAAATACTATCCATATTTTATAAACTCCACTATGGATAAATGTGTATGCCCCTTAAAATGCATATGTTGAAGTCCTAATCCCCAATGTGATTGGCATTTGGAGGTGGTACCTTTGGGAGGTAATCAGGTCAACTGGGTGGAGGCCTCGTAAAGGGGATTAGTGCCCTTAAAAGGGGGTAAAATTGGAGCTTGCTCTCTCCACCACATGAGATACCAAGAGAAGGAAGCCATCTACAAGCCAGGAAGAGGCCCTTCAAAATACAACCGTGTTAGCACCCTGATCTTGGACTTCTAGCCTCTACAACTATGAGAAAATACATAGTTTTTCTCTATGTATTACTGTTTAGGCCTCCTAGCCTATGACATTCTGTTATAACATCCTGAAGATAAACTTTTTCAGAAAATAGATGAAGGAGTAATACTTCTCAGCTCATTTTACCTAATCAGCACAAATCTTATATCAAACTTAGGAAAGACATTACAAGAAAAGAAAAATTATAGACCAAATATGAAAAAAAAATCCTGAACAAATCAATCTAAGGAATATATAAAAATAGATAATACATTATATTCAAATGGTCTTTTCCAGTAATGAAAGGTTTATTAATATTCAAAAATCAATAGACAGAACTGTCGGATAAGTGGAATAAAGAATAAAAACCATGTGATCATCTTATTTGATGTAGAAAAAGCATTCAACAACATTTAATACCCATCAAGATAAACATGCAAAGAAGTCAGAAATAGAAGGTAACTTCTTCAATCTGAAAAAGGAATCTCTGAAAAACCTACAAGTACTATCACACTTAAATGGAGAAATGCTCCACAGAAAATCCCAGAGTATCTATTAAAAAAAAAAAGCTACCAGAACTAATACACCAGTTTAAAAAATTCATAGTATATATCATCAATATACAAAACCAATGGTACTTCTACATACTAGCAATGAAGAATCAGAAATTGACATTTAAAAAATAATACCACTTACAAATAGCATCAAAATGTAATTAGGAATAAATTAAGCAAAAGATATGCACAACTTACAACTGAAAACCATGACAGTGACAAGAGAAATAACAGAAGACCTAAATAAATGCAGAGTTGCACACTTAAAAAGCTTATGTAAATACACAGTAAGGTAAAAGTGCACACCATGACAACTACTAACACTGAAACAGACTACAATAAAACATTGGCAAAGAGGTGGAATAAATGGAACTCTCAGTTTATTTGTAAAGCCTGTATAAATGGTCCAACCACCATGGAAAAAGATTTGGCAGCATTTTAGAAAGTTGACATACATCTATTCTTTGACCCAACAGTTTCACTGTTTGATATTCATTCAAGAGAAATGAAAGCATATGTTTACATATATATTTATATAAGAATGTTTACTGAAGCTTTGACACAACAACTAAAAATTACAAACAACCCAAATGTCTGTCCATCGACAGAGTAATGGGTAAATAAACTGATACATTCAAATAACAGAACAGAAAAAGAAATTAACTACATATATATGTATGTATATATAAAGATAAATGAATCTCAGACACTTTGCTGAGAAAAAGGAGTTTGCCACTAAAGAGTATCTTCTGTAATAAGTAATAAATAAACATGAATAACAGAACATTGTTAATTATTGAAGTTGTGTAATGGGTACATGGGGACTCACTATATGTACTGTTTCTATTTTTGAAACTGTTCACAGATAAAATTTAAAAGACAATGTTTAGTTTTGGGAAAGTTTCCTATTTCCCTGGTTGATTTTTACAGTATTTTGTAGAAAAACCTTTAAAAAGCAGTTTGGTACCAAAATTCTATTTGTTTTATTTCTATCTAACAGTGTATCTCTAGACCTAACAACTTTTCAAAAAAGTTCTACTACTACATGGAACTGATAAGATCTTAAAACTATTTATCGATATAGGCATCTGACCAACTTTTACGTATGTATAGTTGGTCAGATGTCATTTCCTTCCTGACCATACTTTCTTAGGAAACCTGGACCTGGGGTGTGGTTCAAAGTGAACTGAACAGATTCTGTTATCTAGAATTTGGGGTTGATAGACAAAGTATTCTAGTAACTGTTGGGCAGTGAAGCCTGAAGACAGGAGAATTAGTCCAGTGTTAGAAATGAAGCAAGCCAAGCCCATATGCAAAATCACTGGTGAACAAAATAACCATCCTTTGAAACAAAGAAAGAAAAACAGAAGACAGGTCATGTGTCCACAGAAGAAAAGAAGGGAGACACAGCCTAATCCTGTCTCCTGTGAGACCTGATTATACATCCTACATGTAGCCACCCTGACTAACCTCACAAATTCTTAATTAAAATGAGTTTCTGTTATTCAATAAATAAGTTGCCTAATTAAGACAATTAGTAAACAATTTTGAAATCTTGAAGCAATGAAAATACCCAGCAGAAGACATAAATCACTGTGATATCTACTGTGATAATAAGTTACATCAGAATAGAGGTCACGCCTTCTTTGAATACTCCAGTGTATAACGCTGTACATTTGACAATTTTTTATTTAATTAACTTTCAACCCTCTTACTGTGCCACCTTTTCATCTTAGACATGATGCCAACAGGTTTGTTTGAAAATCTATATTAATATGAGTCTAGCACATAATAGCACTTGTCCAATGAATAAATTATTAGGATGGTAGCTGATAAACAGCATAAAATAACATCTTATATTTTAAATTAGACTTCATGTACATATCTTAAAAAAAGGTTACACTAACCTATGCCCTAACACAACTACTATTCTATAAAAATAGTTTATAATGTTTATTTACAAAAGTGTTCAAATTTTGTTTAACATTTTCTTGAGAGTCAACATTAGCAGAAACAAAAACCTACTTTCACTGATGACTGCTGCTGAAAGGTTCTGATCATTTAAATTTTCCAACATCCAGGCTGGAAGGATTCTTTTCCTCTCAGCAAGATTTGGCTGCTGCTTACTGAATTCTCTACTTTGACCTAGAAAAGACTGAAAAGGCATCTACCTATTAACTACTAAAAATAACCATGCATCCTTAATGAATTTATAAAATTATTTAGAGAAAACTACAATTAAAATATCCACCTGTAACTATAAGCTAAGTTGATCCAATTTCTTACAAAGAAATTCATTATCTCCGTTAGTTGAAGTATTGAACTAGTGTGATATGCTCTGGAGCAGTGGTGTTCAACTAGAGTGCCACAGCACACTGCGGTGCTATAAGAGGATCTTAGGTGTGCCGTAAAAATTTTTAAGATCATTAATTAAATCATTTTCAAAATAAGTTCAAAACACAATAAGTATGTTCTTTTTCTTACTCTTTTTTTTTTTGATAACATAATTCAAGATGCCGCAGAAGTTTAACTATAAGTTCAAGTGTGCCGTAAGATTAAAAAACAATGCTCTAAAGCTTAACTTAAAAATAGCAAAAGCAGGTCAATACTGTCAATATGGTCATTTCTCTCTTTGAAATAACTTAGAGAACATGATGTCATTGGATGAAATCCTAAGTTTCTCACCACACTCTCTGTGGTAGTAGAAGTCTGAGGCTTGGTTATTTCTGTGCTTCTTGCCAGTTGCGAGGCACCAGTCTCATCCGGTACATTAATCACAGGGGATTCTGGTGTTTCTTTCAATATGTCATCTTCATCAAGCATCTGACTGTTTCTATAAAATAAAACATAAATTTGTTTTCTAATCACTTAAATTTAACATACTTCTGTTACCAACCATATCACTGCCAATGTGATTCTTTTGAGTACAACTGACAGATTACTTATGCTTCTTTTCTCAGACTTGACAAAAACAAAACAGCACACAATAGTATATCAGAATAAAATACATAAACTAGATTATGTTCTTCATCTTCTGCCTATGATACCGCCATAAAATATACTAATCTTTCCAAATAACAAGCCTAGAAATCATAATTATTTTTGTGCTGCATGGCAGCCATCTCCCTCAAAGCTTAAGAGCTATTTACATATTTAACATTTGTCCAGATAATCCATAAACATTAAAATCACCACCCAACATTCAAAGAGATAATGTGAACTACAAGAACATCAGCTAAGCTAGGTAGGCTCTTAGAGAAAAAGTGAATAATCCTGAGTTTAAGTTGACACATAGCTGCTACTATAATTTTGGCAAGTAGAGCCACCTAAGGAATATCCCAAATTTGTATTACAATTGCAAGCTAAATGTTCTGGAACAGGAACATCGATGGTCACATGTGGGACATACTAGCAGAACCAATTACCTCATACTCTGCAGTATGCAGTTAGTTCACCCAAAGTAGTTGTGTTGTTATTACCTATATCTGAATAGAGATGATCTAATTGTGTTGTTATTACCTATATCTGAATAGAGATGATCTAATGCATTTATCTTACTGAAAACCTGAAAATGTAGATGGAATACCTCTCAAAATAAAAAGGAATGAACTACCAATAAGAGCAACAACACAGATGAATCCCAAAGGCATTTTGTAAGTGAAAGAAACCACACACAAAAGGTATATTGTAAGATTCCATTTATATCACATCCTAAAATGGTGAAACTACAGGGACAGAAATCAGATCAGTAGCTGCCAGAGTTTGGGGGTGGAGGAAGGGATTAACTCTAAACAAGCACAGTGGAACATTTTAGGGAAATGGAAATGTTCTACACATCACCGTGGTAGCACTTAAAATGACTTTACATATGTGCCAAAGTGCACTGAATTATACATTTAAAAAGGATGAATTATACTATGTATAAATTGTTCCTCCTTAAATGTGAATTTTATAAAACGGAAGGTATAATAGTTTTAGAAATGTGTCTGGTTGAGAAGAGTCTATATAATGGCTTGTTTTAGTATTTCAATAATCCAGTTCAAAAGCAGACTTTATTTCAATAGAAGAAATCAGTCAAATGAGAAAACTGACTTACACTAAAGTACTATGCAGCACCACATTTCTTGTTCATTTAATAAACTTTTTAAAAAAAATCTTTCAAATGCATTTCTTTATCATGTATTAGGCACAGCCAGGCACTGGGCACATCGACTTGAAAACATATGATTGCCCTATCTTTGAAAGCTCATTCTACCATAATACCCAGATTCATCCTACTCATAGGATATAGATGCACATCCAAATTATGATTTTTCCTCTAATTTCTTAATATTTAATTTGAAAAATATTAAGAAGCATTACAGAGTAGTGCATCAACTTTCCACAATTTATAGTATTAGGAATTAAGCAACATCATAAATTCCATTTCTAGTTTATTTTCTATTCTGGCATAAGCTTGAGACTAATACATAAGAGGTCTGTCTGGAAAGTATCCAGCCACTACTAATACTATTTTCATATTGCATGGCTGGATACCTTCCAGACAGACCTCAGACACACTCTACACTCCACAGATATTATTACAAATAATATTTTTTATTAATATTTACTAAGAATAAGTATAACAGTAAAAAAAAAAAAGTCAATCTAGGAACAAAATTCTATTGAACATTTACTTCAAAAGAAATCAAAGAACAAAGAGGAGCCAAGATGGCGATCTGTAGCCAGCTTTCCGCAGAGGTTCCCGTCCAGAAGGAGAGTTAAAGGACAGAAACTCAGCAAGAAAGTCGATGGTTTGGATCTGAGCCAAAAGGAAAGGTCGAAGAGCGCACATCAACCCTGCTGGGGCGACCTGAAACCCCGAGGACATGAACAAAAAGGTACAGAGAATATCACCAAGCAGACAGGAGTCCCCTCCCCCATGACAGAGGTTCGCAGTATACTCCATACCTCCATACAAACAAGCTAGCAGAGTTTGGATGTCCTCCCACTCTACCCCACAAGAGAGACCCTCTAAAAACAAGACCTCCTTCCCCTACTAGGGTGCCGCGGTGCTCTTCAGCCAGGCATAAAACTGTATATACTCTCTACCTGCAAGTTGGTGTTCCCCATATTCCCCTCCATTCTCACCCCGAGGTCTGGAGGCCTGTTCCCCACAGAGTCCAGATTCTTGGAGATTTTCTTGAGAGGTGTGGATGGCACAGCTGAACTGTGCTGGTTTTCCGGCTCGGGAGTCGTGAGAGGGGAGTGAGCTGAGAGGAGACCTGGCTGGTGGGAAGGTCTCCTGAGGCATGAGATGGCAACCAGCTCCAGGAACAATAGCTGGAGAGCTGCACCCCTAGTGATGTTTTGAGGAGACACTCCGAGTCTTCTGGGCGGCCAGGGGAAGCGGGTGGCTCCTCTGGTGCCCGGCAGAGCGGATGGCAACCAAGGCATGTGAAGGATTTGCCTGAGGCAGTATAGGCCAGGACACAGTACAGGGATTAGAATACTCACAGAGGGGCTGCTCTGCCTAACCTGGCCCTCAGGGGATGAAAGCTGAGACAAAGGGCTAGAACTCACAGAATGAGTAAAACCCATTTGCAGCCCCAGTCTGATCAGGGAAAATAGCCTTGACAGAAATAAATTCTGCAAACTTGTTCTGTTCCAGCAGCAACATCATTCAGGGACAGGGCTGGAACTGAGTGAATCGCCCCAGCCCCTGTCAAGTCCCCAGGTTGTCAGGCCTCACCTCCCCCTGCCAAACAGTGACAGGGAGTAGCAGACTGGTTGTGGAGCCACAGACCTCACTGTGACCCAGGCAGGCGCAAACCTCTGGAGCATCTGCTCATTGGAGGAAACTGGATCACAACTGTTACCACTGACTGGGTGTGACAGAGGGGCAAGGTGGGGAAAGGGACATCAACCTTCCCAGACTAATTTACTTGCTGGGTGGGGAGTGCCCTCCTGAGCTCACAGAGCATCGAAGTGAATTATGCAAGAGCTTCCAGCAGATCCCTGCTATCTAGTTGCCAGAGACTTTGTTAACTCTTCCATTTGAGATCGATGCTGCCTAGGACAATTGATTGAGACCTCTTCAACTGGGCTAATCACCCGAGGACTTTCCAAAGTGGCATCCGGGGTGTGTGGTAGTGGGAAGGTTTGGTTTGGCTTTTTCAATTGTTGCCTGTGGGGGGTGCAGAGACTTAACTCTGGCATTCCTTCACAGCTCAGTTTTCAATCCAGAGTAATAGATTCTCTAGGGTAAGGCAAAGACCAGCTGAAAATAAGACAGAGCCACTTAACCCCACAACACCAAGAAGGTCCCCAGTTTCGCAAGTAGTGGCTCTCTACGAGTCCTTGGGGGTGAGAGTGGAGGGGAATACCAGGAACTCCAACTTGCAGGTAGAGGGTGTATACAGTTTTATGCCTGGCTGGAGAGCACCGCGGCACCCTAGTAGGGGAAGGAGGTCTGGTTTTTAGAGGGTCTCTCCTTTGGGGTAGAGTGGGAGGACATCCGAACTCTGCTTGCTTGTTTGTATGGAGGTAAGGAGTATACTGCGAACCTCATGAGGGAGGGGACTCCCATTCGCTTGGTGATGTGCCCCGTGCCTTTTTGTTTGTGTCCTCGGGGTCTCAGGTCGTCCCAGCAGGATTGATGTACGCTCTTCGACCTTTTCTTTTGGCTCAGATCCAAACCATCGGCTCTCTTGCTGAGTTGCTGTCCTTTAACTCTCCTTCTGGACGGAACCTCTGCAGAAAGCTGGCTACAGAGCCCTTTTTTTTTTTTGAGACAGAGCCTCAAGCAGTCACTCTGGATAGAGTGCTGTGGCATCACAGGTCACAGCAACCTCCAATTCCTGGGCTCAAGCGAGTCTCCTGCTTCCGCCTCCCAAGTAGCTGGGACTACAGGTGCCCACCACAATGCCAGGCCATTTTTTGGTTGCAGCCATCATTGTTGTTTGGCGGGCCCAGGCTGGATTCAAACCTGCCAGCTCAGGTGTGTGTGGCTGGTGCCTTAGCCCATTAAGCCACAGGCGCCGAGCCTCCAGATTTAGTTTTTAATAATACAGAAGAGTTTTTGTCCTAGGCTCTGAAAGAAGCAAAGGAACTTAAAAATCATCTTCAGCCCAATGCTCAGCTCATAGTTAAGGAAATTTCAGAGATTTGCCCAGGAGGTAAACCACAGGGACTGGTCTACTCAAACTTTGCTTCAGGTTATTTTCAAAGCACAACTTCAGGACCCTCTCTCTGATCCCAGTTTAACCCTCTATGTTTCTGCATAACATGACAGAGGACAGGGAGAGGAATAACATTGTCACCAAAACTTATTAGCAATTCCATAATAGGGCCTACCTCTAAACAAAAGCAAAGCACAGTTAAATAAATTATTGTTAAAACCCCTTACAACAGAAGTCGTTTTTATGTCCTGCACACATGCAAAAGGAAAGTGAGAATGGACATCATGTAGGCACTCTATTTATGAATGACAGATAAATGATTTTTTATTTCTGAACCTACATTATTCAAGCCTGTTTTGATCAAGATGTAGTTCTAGAAATTCGTAAGTGCTTGAGTTACCTGGAAAGCAGCAAGTCATCACCATTGCCAATGATATTAGAATAATTATTTAGGAAAATTATTAGGACATGACTGTAGAGCATGTTATGACTTATGGATTCCATTTACTCACATCTGTCATGTAATTTTCCAGCGAATCATATCATGCTGATCTTGTGCCCAGCTCACAGGCAGGCATGTTGAGGCTTTGCTAGCCCCAGTGGCTAACTTGCAGTCACATTTCAGAAATGGAACTGAGGTGGAACAAGCCCTCTAGCATCAGCTCATTGCTCTTTCTTGCAAGACAAAAGTCTTTTGAACTAAAAACTGTTTTCAGAAATTTGTAAAGGTGGTACAAAATCAAATCAAGAATGTATTTCATTGCTTTCCCTTCTTTCTTTATTTTTTTTCTTAAATACTCAATAAAACATACTCTACAAATCCAGCTGTCTATTTTGTCTGCCTTCTAAACCTTTCACCTCGTTTAGTTTTTGGACCAAAATGTCTTCACTCAGCCAGATTTTCATGCCAAGCAGGATTTTAATTTTTTAAGAAGTGAATGTGAACAGGATGATATGGGAGCTTGGAGGAACAGTAGTTTATGAAAAACAAATCATTTGTTTATTTGACCATTTGTTTTAAGACAAAAGTAGAAACACTGGGCTGAACAGAGAGAGGAGAAGCTTCAGGCAATTTCCTCTGAGACTGTAGGATCGGGCAGGATAAAACGTGAATAGAAAACACTCCAGATGCATGCCGTACAAATATAAATAAAACTTTCTATCACACGCTGATTCAGTTATTTCTTTTTTTCTCGGAAACTGATGCCCTCAACACTCTATGGAACTAGAAAAAGAGGCATACTCGAAGTGATTATAAAGACCCCTTTGCACCAAACCAGTCTTAACTGTACAAACCCCTTCCACCCCGCAGGGCACATAGCTTCTCACCAGGGGCTTTTGTCTTGGCAGGGATCAGTACTACGAGTGTGCCAGAGAAGAATGCAGCCAGGATGGCGAGAAGTGGAGTTGTAACTTCTCCCATTCTATTCTTCCATTTAACCTCTATTTTTCTTGTACCCCATCTCCCCTCCCCATTGCAAGATGCCTGGCACCCAACGTCTGGCATGAAATCTTAGGGACTGACATTTTCTGCAGGTCTATGACAACAAGTTTCAACTTGACTTGCCATCCCTGTGAAACATGGAGTTTCATTTGTTCACTTCAGAGGATGAGGAGGGTTGTTCCTGGTGCGGAAAGAGGGCATCTTTATGTTGGGTTGGATTCTTCTAAGGAGAGAATGAATTCATCTGTCATGTATTATGTAAGAAAAGTATTTTTATTGTATTATGTCTTATGAAAGCACATTCCACTTTTGCATGTCATTCCATTGATTTGTTGTTTTAAAGTTACCATTAGCCCCCACTGCCAGTAACCTGTACTTAAGCGCATCCTAAAATGTTACTAACAACAGGATGCTGGGATTCATGCTGTCCAGGAACCTGATTTCATAAAGTAAAAAACCTGAGGCCAGAAAAGAGAAGAATTTTCCTCTAGGTCAAAGCTGGTTTATGACAACATTGAGACAATCCCTAAATTTAAGTCAGGATAGGTGGGGACCTCAGATCACGATGTCACCAACTTACATCTTCAGATTCCTTAAATATTCATTTTATTTTTTGCTTTTCTCATTCTTATAGTCTTCAGTGGTATAGCTATATACTAAAAAACAGGTTGCCCTTAAATGTAATACCATCTCTCTGGACTCAGACATATTGATATTTAATTATTTTGTAGAAGTTTATAAATTGGTTTCCCCACTCTACCTGTTTTACTGAAAATTGTATGTTTGGTAGATTTCTGATTTGGAGGGCACTATTATTTTTTGGCTGTGTCAAACAGGTTATGAGTTGCATATATGAAACTGAGATTAAAAGGAAGGAAAAGGGGATGAATAGATGGATAGATGTGAGCAAGTATATGGAGCGACAGACATATATTTATGTATGTCTGTGCACATCATTTTAATAATCAATCATATTATCTTTTTACAGAGAACTAATTAATAAAGGTTACACTCACTGAGCTGCCCTCTCCTTGCTGTCTGTAATGATTTTTCCAGACAAGACCTGGAAGTCCATTCTGAATATGTTTGCTAAACAGAAACATCTGCATTATGGGAAGAACTGAAAGCTACAGAACAATGTCTGAGCATGTTGGTCCGCTGAACCCTGGTCCTGACAGTGTTGCCCTGCACCCCATCTTCAGGCTTGGGAAGTCTAATGCTGGCTTCCAGTCTGGGATTTGAGGAGATTCCAAATCCTTCTCTGAAAAGGCCTATCTGGGCTCTTCTCTCCCACCCTCCACGAATGCCTGGTGATGCCTTTCTCTTCCCACCTCTTGTCATTTTTTATTTATTTATTAACTTCCTTTTTGTCTTTTCTCTTCCCCCTCTCTCTGTCTCAGGCGTGTTTACTTGCAGCAGCCAGAAAGACCACCTTCCACCCGCCCTCTCCTCGGTTCAGCTGCACCTCTCTACTCCAATAAACCGTTTGCATTCCATCTGGTGAGCGTTTGCTCCGAAGACATTTCCTTGTCAATCTCTCCCGCCACATTAAAAATCTGTCATTACGATTGCATCGCCGCCTGGCTCCTGAGATTTCTGACTGCTTTATTGCTCTCCTCATTTTTTTTCTCTTGCCTGCTACAGCCGAGAAGCAGAAATAAAGGTTTGTTGTTGAAACATGGCCGGGAGGAAAGTAGGAGGCACACATCTGTCAAGGCATTACCTTTCTTCAACCAGGGATTAAGGTGTTTTACGGCACCGCTACTGAGCAGTCACACTGAATAAATTTTCTCAGTAGAACATAAAAATGAACTCATACATTTTGAACCAAGTTTCCTTCTTCTGAGCCAGCCCAAATCATTATGCAGCGGCACCAGCATACCGGGAAAGGCGAATCAGGACGTTTCTTATGACTCCATCCTACCTCCCACTGAAGCTGTGTTATTTAAATAAATGCCAGTTGAGGCAAGAGAAGCATCCAAGTTAGGGGCAAACATTGGTTGCAAACGCTCAGGCTGGCTCTCCTTGTGGGAGGGAACAGAAAGATCTAGAAGAAACCTAGCCCCATGATTCGATGCCCTCATTCAGGCCTGGCAAACTTCTGATCAGTCTTCTTTCAAGGGTCACAGCAAATCACTTTCCCTGCCGAGTGGACCCAGAGTCTTATGCCATCTCGTGCCCCTGTACCTACCGTGAAGCAGCATGTGTGTGACAACTATCTGTTTCGCATCCCATTAGCCCACTCCATCCTGGAACCTTGTGCTTACAAGATTTGAACCATTTACTTAGAGTCCTATAACTTACGACTCTTCTTTAGGCTTTTTCTTTGCATTCTGAACTTTGCAGGTGGATTAGCCCATTTATGACTCCTAGCAACCCATTAAAATAGGCTGCTCAGATCCTCATTATATGTACGAGGAAACTGCAGCAGAAAGAGGTGTTGATTACCTTGTGGAAGGACAAAGAGCTAGCAAGGGATACACTGAGGGCGTGAACCCTGCAGTCTGTGTTCTCAAGTGATAGGGAAGGTTTTGAAACAACTTTCTGACACAGTCTGGTCTTGGGAAGGAGCAATGGTGTCTGGGAACACTGTTGTCCTCGTGCCACCGTCCCTGTCTGCTGCCACTGCCTCACTGGGGGTTGCAATGGTGCCCAGCTCTGAAGAGCCACAGGACTCGTCCCCCGAGCTCAGGCTTCCCTTGAGCCCTGTTTGCTAGCTGCAACCTGGTGCTCCCCCGACACCCCTTCTATGTTCTCCCTATGAATGAATTATGTTCCCTTTACCTGGAATCCTAGAGTTCTCTCCGTTCTTCTCTTATTTTTAAGGCAAACTCCTATTCATCTTTTAAAGCCTTTTCCCTTCTGTGGAATCTCCTTTTACCCTTCAAGAAGCATTAGAGACAAGCTGGGCTCACATCCAAAGAACTCCACAGTGCATTTCTCGCCCCTTAGTAAAGGCACTCGCTAAGCTTTATTATACACCATCCTTGTGTATGTGGGTGTCCCCAGTAAGGATGACACCCATCAGCACCTCTGTACTTACAGAGCCCTCTGTAATCCTCCCAATAACCGTACAAGAGAGCTCTGTTCTCATTGCTCAAGTGGAGGGAAAACCTGTTATTTACCACCAAACAGCTTCCTCATTTTTCTATCTGAGGTTAGCAGTGCAGGGAGGACCCAGAACAAGGTTCTGGAATGTCGAAATTACCGAGGATGTAGGGCTGGGAGCTGGAAACTGGTGCTGGTTTCTGAGAGCTGCCTTTGAAGCACTTACCCAACCAGCCTCCTGCTCTTTGTGAACTCTAGACAGGGCCAGCAGGGGCCATCTGTGTCTCCCTAGATCTAACTCCGGGATCTGGCACACAGGTGTCCTCAGAGACAGAAATTCTGCTTTGCTGCTGGAAACCAATTTCCAAGAGCAGGCGTGGTTTTTGCAGTGGGATGGCCTTGCCACTTGCACTTGTTATAATAAGAAAAGTCCGTAATCAACCAGAATGCTCAACTAAATAGGAGTCACTAACTGCGACAATCCATCTATGCAAAAGAGTAATATGCAGTCATGAAAAAGAAAAATGAGGTCACGCTAAAGATACTGACACAGAACAACAAACAAATTAAATAATTAAATTGAACACAATTTAATCAATTAAATAAAAAATCAAGGGGCAGTGCAGCCTGTCACGAAAAGGGATGAGCAAATACACCCACTTGATCATACGTAGACTATTTCTGAAAGAATTAATTAAAACTATCAACTGCAGTCATCCCCAGAACAAAAGAGAATTTTCCTTGTATATACATTTTATTTGGTTTGATTTCTTCTTTGCAATGTGTATGTATTATTTGCCATAAAATTTGAGTTAGTTTTATTTACGTGCTCTACTAGATCCTTGGGGCCATCCTAAAATGCCAACAGTCTCGGCAGGGTGGATGTGCTCAGCTATGGGTTTGTAGAAAGTGGATATCTTCAGCCCCGTTTATACAGGCTGGGGACACAAGTCAGGACTCACACTCTTAGACTGAGCCTGGGCTAAGTAAGGGACACAGGGCTTGTCTTCCTCATGGCTTAGGCACTGAGCAAATGCCCTTGTTTCCCTTTTTGCTTCCCTGCTCACTACTCTTTCTCATCAGATAAATGGACCAATTAGCAGGACTATTGTGATTGACCTTGGCTAACCCCTTCTGAATACAAGTTATCAGCCTACTCCTGGTCTGCCACATTGTAAAGGCCTACGTGTTACTCACATTACATGTTACAGGGAATAATGGTCATGTACATTGGTCCATTTTTTTAGAGCCCTTGCATTCAGTCTCTGTGAGCAGAGTCGCATCCTTCTGGAGTACAGCAAGTCCTAGTCTACTGGTTACAAGTCAAGTGGAATTCTGTTCACTTTCTATAGGAGGAAGAAAAGGAAAGAGGAGAAGCTGCCAAACTTTGAAAGCCCATCAGGCTCTAAGCACTGTGCTGGATCAATATTATTATCAGATTGAATTATGTGTTATCCCAATGACAACTCTAAGTAGTAAGTGTCACTCTACACATGTACACATCCAGGCCCAACTCAGCGAGGTGGAAATGACAGGATGTGGCTTTCTCAGACCCCATGGCCCAAACCCCTTCTGTCACATCTGCTTGCTAAACCTGTGGGCTAAGCATGTGGGGGCCCTGGGTTTGCGTCTCATCTCCAGCACTGCCAAGCTGGGCGACTGGGGTAATCGTATCACTGCTCTTTGCCTCAGCTATAGTGTGGCGCTTACTCCCTGGTGCTGTGGTGAGGACTAAGTAAGGAGCCCTTAGCAGCTCCCAACATCATGCTTGGAATATGTAAATGTTCAGTAAACCCCAATTAACATTATCACATAATGTGGCCTCTTTTTGGTTTTACTTTGTAATTGGAGTTCACACATACAGAGGTGTGGACCCTCCATCAAGTTCCCTTTCTTCCTAGCCCCACCCAATTTCTTCACATGTGTTTTGTTGGTATAACTTATTTTTTTCCATTTCATAAAACTGGGTTTGGAGTCCAAAATCCTGTCAACTTGAGAACATGAATCTGCAATCCCCATAAGGATATATAATGTGATTTATAGATGCATTTTCTTTAGCTTAACAATATCACGTTCAGGTTTCGGCCTCGGCGGCCTTCATCGCCCTGCCAAAAACTGGAATTTTATTGTTGCATCAAATAAACTGTGGTTATAAATCATCCCCAGATGTCAGCCTAATTATTTAGAATGAGTGGGAACCTGTTGGCTGGAGTGCTTTGGCCGCACACTCCCGCATGAAGGCTCGGGGCTGGCTCGGAGGCGCTGGCTGTCCACCAACCCCAGGGACTTCCAGGCATTCCCAATTTCTTTCTCCAAAAAAAAAAAAGACTCTCACCAATTCTGGTTTCCAGGAGTTGGGGTTTCCCAGCAGGTCTCTGGCTCTCTTCTGCAGAGAAGCAATTTTCCACAGCCAACACTGACAAACAGCCCTGGCCACGGTCCGAGCTAGTTGCTGACCCCTGATGGATGGAAGATGGAGATTTCTCCTCAACCAACAGAAAGCAAGGACTGAGGGGTTTGGGGGTGGCAAGATGATGGGGCTCAGCATTTGGGAAGCCAGACTCATACGGTCATCCTCTGGCTCTGCTGGCTTCACCACTTAGCAGCAAGCCTGCACGTGAGGATGACCATGAGCCTTGGTTTTTTGGATCTTAAGTAGAAATCACATTTCCAGAAAAATCAGCCAGAGAAGGAGCTCTGACTGTCCACGAGTCCAAAGACTTCCTTCCCCAGAAAACCAGCCTTTGCTGACTGAAGGCTCCTGCGGGCTTCTCTCTGCATCTTCATGACAGTGCGCTAGAGAGGAGCTGTCTCCGTTAAAACGGGGTGACCCAGCACCAGCCAGACAAAGATGACACTGCATACCACACTGACCCCCAAGAGGGGGATCTAGATGTGTGTTTCCTTTATAAAATCCCTCGATAAGCCCTAGGATTTAAAAATATTTACTTCTACATCCAGGCCCCTCTCAAGGAGCCTCTCTAAGGGTGACTAATGTTTAGAAATGCAAGCTCAGCAGGACGGCAGGGTGGCTGTGTGCCTCGGGGTCTCTGGAGCCCACTGTCAGGAGGGGGGATCCCTGGCAGGGGAGAAGCCCACCGGAGGCCCCACAGCCAGAGCAGGCCTCTGCCGGCTCGGCCCCTCCTCTGCTCTGGGTCTTCCTGCCCAAACTTGACCTTACTGCCCTGCCCTCCAGCTTGAGCAGATATGCAGGTGGTGTCCCCCAGTGGGTGTTCAGTCAGTTGACACCGCGGCTTGTGGTTTGCTCTACCGAAGCCTCTACCAAAAGCCTCCACCAACATGCAGAGCTCCCGAGTCAGCCATGTGATGCGACTCATGTTCAGGCCACGAGCTCAGGGTTCTATTGGCAAAAGGCATATGAAGGAGAGAGCTCTTTTGGCGGGCGTAAAACAGTCGGCGTCTCCAGGATGGGGAAGGGTAAGAAGGGCATATTTTCTACAGTTTTGCTGTGAGTTTTTTTGTTTTTGGTTCCCACACCTTCCATTACACTAAAATAATAGTAATAAAATTTGAACAAAGGGAAACAAAGTGAGTAAGTGGAAGTGGAAAAGTTTGAGAGGCAGATCCTTATACCCATATAGGTGAGAAAAAGGGACCTAAGGACTGGAAGACCATTAACTGGCTTATTAGCTGGGAAATAACTCCTTCCCCGTGTCATCCTGCGGCTGCTGTGATGCGGGAGCAAGGCTTGAATGATCCCAATGGGAGGGGGCTGGAAGGTGAGAGGGGTTATAGTAGGGTGCTAACAAAAAACACAGGATGTGAAGGGGAGACCTTAGGAGAAGGAGAGAGGAACAATCAGTCCTACGAGTCTCTAGCAATAGCCCAGGCCCCACACTGCGGGGCTCCACCACATTAGAGAAATAGAGCAAAGTTGCCCAGATCAACCAGAGATATCCAGGGTTCAGTGAGTGATGGCCAGTGAGTGAGGGATGCCCAGGGTTCAATCAGAGATGCCCAGGGTTCAGTAAGAGATGCCCAGGGTTCAGTAAGAGATGCCCAGGGTTCAGTAAGAGATGACCAGGGTTCACTCAGAGATGCCCAAGGTTCATTCATGATATACAGGGTTAATTAAGAGTTGTCCAGGGCTCACTCAGAGATGCCCAGGGTTCATTCAAGATGTCCAGGGTTCACTCAGAGATGCCTGGGGTTCATTCAGAGATGCCCAGGGTTTACTCAGAGATGCCCAAGGTTCAGTCACGGATGTCCAGGGTTCATTCAGAGATGCCCAGGGTTCAGTGAGAGATGCCCAAGGTTTATTCAGAGACACCCAGGGTTCATTCAGAGATGTCCAGGGTTCACTCAGAGATGCCCAGGGTTTATTCAGGGATGTCCAGGATTCAGTGAGAAGTGCCCAGGGATCAGTGAGAGATGCCCAGGGTTCACTCAGAGACACCTAGGGTTCAGTGAGAGATGTCCAGTGTTTATTCAGAGATGCCCAGGGTTTAGTGAGAGATGTCCAGCGTTTATTCAGAGATGCCAAGGGTTCAGTGAGAGATGTCCAGATCAACCAGAGATGTCCAGGGTTCATTCAGAGATGCCGAGGGTTCAGTCACAGATGTCCAGGGTTTAATCAGAGATGCCCAGGGTTCATTCAGAAATGCCCAGGATTCAGTGAGAGTTGTCCAGGGTTCATTCAGAGATGCCCAGGGTTCAGT
>CAUYON010009388.1:0-23137 GCA_963573935.1 Arctocebus calabarensis | reverse complement strand
CAGCCTTAAAGAAAGATGGAGACTTTACCTCTTTCATGTTTACATGGATGGAGCTGGAACATATTCTTCTTAGCAAAGTGTCTCAAGAATGGAAGAAAAAGTATCCAATGTACTCAGCCCTACTATGAAGCTAATTTATAGCTTTCATATGAAGGCTATAACCCAATTATAGCACAAGAATATGTGGAAAGGGGCACGAGAGGGGAGTAGAGGAGAGAGGATGGGTGGAGGGAGGATAATTGGTGGGATCACATCTATGGTGCATCTTAGAAGGGTACAGATGAAACTTACTAAATGCAAAATACAAATACAATACCTAGGAAAGTGTCATGAAGGCTATGTTAAACAGTTTGATGAAAATGTTTCAGATTGTATATGAAGCCAGCACATTTTACCCCACAATTGCACTAATGTACACAGCTATGATTTAATTAAAAAAAAAAAAAGGAAAATACTTGAACAAGTTAAATCTTGATAATAAGAGAAAAGCTACAATATGTTTTAACTTTACAACAAAATAATTATCATAGGACACATGCAAAGTAATGTTATAAAATATCATACTTAAACTCACATTACGAAATCAGAATTACAAACTACATGATTCATAATTACAAATACATAAAATACTCACAAAAGTTTTAAAAGAACTACTACAAAATGATAATGTTATTTTTCTTTGGTAAGTTGAATTTATTGCGTTTTAAAATAATGATTGCTGAAATTAATTTTGTAAAAATTAAAAAAGAAAACTTATTTTTTAACAGAAAATTAAAACCAAATTTAATAAAAATATAATGAAGTATTCAGTAGTCAAATATTTTTCAGCATACTATACGATCACATATGAAATATTTAAAACCATTGTCCCACTAAATGTCTCTAAAGCAGAAAGAAATCAAAGATGAATCTTTCATAGATATGATCAATCTTTCTTCACTTTATAGTAAGAATTATTAGTTTGGTTTTTTTTTTTTTTTTTGGTCCATAAGTTATAAAATTTCTGTTTTCTGACATAGATGGACATAAAAGATGACAGATTATTTTTCCTTCACAATATCATTATTAGCTTCATGAAATGAGTTTTGAAGGAAATATAACTCATGTGACACTCGTTTGGTGGTTAGTGAGCGTCATACAGGTAACACCAACAGGATAATTCCTTCTTAACCAATCAATGTTTTAAATAATTCACCATTAATATGCTATTTTTCAATTGCAGAATGTTTTTAAGTTTATTATAGTATTCCAATGCCTTGCACTGTATTCCCCGCATGCTAGACAAAGCCTTATCAATTGTAAAGTGTCCAATGTTATTAAAAATTAAGAATTACCCTATAACTCAATATCAAATAACAACCCATTTAAAAATGTACAAAGGATTTGAATAGACCTTTCTCCAAGGAAGACATAAAAATAGTCAACAGGTATATGAAAAAATACTCAATAACACTATTTATTGGGGAAATGAAAATTAAAACCATGGTAAAATATCACTTCACATCTGTTAAAATGGCCATTTATCAGAAAAAGATAATATGTAGGAGGAAGGAATTTGTGGGAATGCAAAATCGTACAGCTACTGTGGAAAACGTATATACTGATTTCTCAAAAAATTAAAAATTGAACTACTCTATGATCCTACTTCTAGGTATTCAAAATAACTGAAATAAGCATGCTAAAGACATCTGAGTACCTTTGATCATTGCAGTATTATTGACAATAGCCAAGGTGTGGAAACAGTCTGTCCGCTGATGGATAAATGAAGAAAGTGAGATACCCCTGCAATGGAATATTATTTAGCCATAAAAAAGGGGGAAATAGTGCCATATGCTACAACATGGGTGAACTTGAGGACATTATGCTAAGTCCATCACTGAAGGACAAATACTGCATGGTTCCACTTGACTGTGATATTTACAGCCAGCAAACTCAGGGATGCAGAAAGTATACTGGTGTTGTGAGGGACCGAGAAAGGGGGAAAATGGGAAACTACTGTTCAATGAGCATAAAGTTTCAGTCATTTCCTTTTGTTTATGGCTAAACAACCTTCCATTGCCCATAAACCAGATTTTCTCTTAACGTGGATGACATTCTGAAGGCATTCTCTGAAGTAAAACAAGTCAGGTGGACAAGGCACTACCTGATCTCACAATGGAATTCGAAAGTGTTGAATTGTTTGAATTGTAGAAATCGTGTTTCTTGGAAGAGGGAGAAATGGGGAATGTTGGTCGAAGGGAACAGTCTTTCACCTGTAGGATGAGTGAGTCCCAGGGACCTGATGTTCGGCATGGGGAAGCAAGTACTATAGTTACATATTGCAAGCTTGAAATTTAAGAGAGGGGGTCTTCAATGGTAGCACCACACACACAAACGCACAGACACATACACATACACAAACACAAAGATGATTAGGAGGTGATGGGCACATTATTTTTCTGGCATGTGGTAGTCATTTCATGATGTATACATGTACTAAAACATTACATTTGACATGGTAAATACATGTATTAAGTTTCTATTTGTCAAATGCATCTCAATAAAGTTAGAACAAATAAAACAAAAAATGTTTCAATCATGCAGGACAAAAGTTGTAGAGGCTGCTGTATGGCCCTCTTCTTTAATACTGCACATACACTGAACATTTTAATAGGTTAAAGCTCATCCTATATAGTTTTTACAATAATAATTTAACAAAAAGAGAACTGAAGCAGAATTAAGGTATCATTTAGAAATAACATCTCTTTTGGCTGTGGAGCCAGGATCATTCATCAAAAAGAAAAATTTAGCTTCTTTGAGTCTTCAATCCAGTTAATGATGGTTCATGTGCCTTTATTTCAGTTGAATGACTCAGCATCACCTTCAAATTTTTCCACAAGAAAATAGCTTTTCGGTTGGTAACAGACTTTCTCAATCCTGCTACATTACAATTGTGGGGTTGGTTTTTGGTTAATTTTTTTTCCGTTAACTGTTATTTAAGTTAAAAATATTTCTCATATTTTTTTACAATTCAGTTGAGATTTTCATATAGCCTTAATGAACTTTAGGTGAAGTCTAGTATTCCTGTTTTTGTGTCAATATAAAATGTTTTCATCTCTTTTATGATCTGTGACCTGTTTAAATTGTTCTTTATAGTAACATCTTAATTATTTGTCGAAATGACCTTTCTACATGGATTACTTAATGAAATATCCACAGAATTTCAAAATTTATATTTTGGCACTTTTATTGAGTTTCGACTTGATAATATTATTTATAAAGAGTGTAATTACTCATTTTGTATGTATATAAGGAGTTTATTTAAGGAATTGACGTTTTTGCTCAAGTAAAGCTAAGCAAAATAAGTTTTAGTTTAGAAAGTGTAAATATAACAAAAGAACAATGTAAGAACCAGTTAATAAACATTATGAATATTGTGTAAATGTTCATAACATTTTTATCTTTGTATTCAGAAATCACTTTGGAGATAATTTTATTTCTTAAGGACCATAATAGAAAATTGCCTACTGAAATAAGGGGGATATGGCTCAAATACTTAATTTAAAATTGATATCAAGGAGGCATAATGGTTAAGAGACAGTTTGTTTTTTTCTGAGGTTTTTTTGCAGTTTTTATTTTTTGGTGGGGGCTGGGTTTGAACCAACCACCTCTGGCATATGGGGCTGGCACCCTACTCCTTGAGCCACAGGCGCCACCCTGTTTTTTGTTTTGTTTTTGAGACAAAAATTTTCTTCGTCTTCTAGACTGGGAGTGCAGTAGTCCAACCATAGGTCACAGCAGCCTCACACTCCTGAGCTCAAACTATCCTGCTCAGCCTCCCAAATCATTGACATTATAGGCATAAACCATCACACCTGAGAGACAGATTTGTCCGAGCTCCTATGGCCCTAGTCTCGATTACAAGACGCGGATTAGAAGTACAAGCTTGTAGGAGGCAGGCTAACCTTGATTGCAGGGTAGCCCCGGGAAACCTCCACAGTAGCCTTTTATTGAGACAGCACAAGGCAGGTGAGGGGAGTATTTGATAATGACTACGTGCCCAAGCATCACAATGGGCTGGGTTCTTTCTCTGCAAGGAGCACCTGCGGACAAATTGGCTGAGGGCCCGCCCCCCAGCGGCAAATCATCTTGCTCAGAGGTCGTGTGGCTCTTGGCATCCTCTACACATCCCCACTCTAAGTGTATAAAAGACATTTCTGGATAGGCAAGGGAGAAAATCTGTGGTTGTTTATTTCAGCTATTCTCACTGAGGAGCTTTCCTTCTTGCTAAGTAAAAGAAACAAAAGGGCATAAGTATAACAAAATTACACCAATGGAACTAATCTGGGTATAAAAGAAATTATTTTAGCCAAACTAGGCATAGGGGAAAACATGTCCTCTTTGCGCTAATCACCACCCAACTACGTGTTACAGACTGACTCATAGGACCCATGATGCTTCTATGGGAAGTATTAATCACCTCCCGAAGGTATGTTAGGTTGGGAAAGGGCTGTACTGAACTCAGACCCATTCCAAAGAGCAGTATAACAAAGATTAGGTGCCCAACTGAACAGACGTAAATCCAACAAGTGAAATTCTCTTACCTTGGCCAACACCAGTATAACCTTTACCTCAAAGCCTGCTGTTCAAGATCTTTGTTGTGCTTTCAAAGGTTTAGATGATGCATACTGAGCTTACCTGGGGATTGTTACTCAGCCCCAAATAATGAAATCCTGTGTCAATCTTCCCACTCTGCATAGAAGCTCCAACTGCTTGTTAAGGAAATAGGATGCTGACTTGGAGCCTGTGGCTCAATGGACTAAGGCACCAGCCACGTACACCTGAGTTGGTGGGTTCAAATCCAGCCTGGGCCCACCCAACAATGAACACTGCAACCGAAAAATGGCCGGGCATTGTGATGGGCGCCTGTAGTCCCAGACACTTGGGAGGCAGAGGCAGGAGCCTCACTTGAGCCCAGGAATTGGAGGTTGCTGTGAGCTGTGATGCCACAGCACTCTATCCAGGGTGACAACTTGAGGCTCTGTCTCAAAAAAAAAAAAAAAAAAGGAAATAGGACGCTGACCACTCTTAACACTTTCCTGCTGATGATGACGGTGATATGGGAGAGGCAGGTAGAGTTCACAAACAGGAGATTGATCTAGGGTTTCTCTAGTATGAAATTACCTAGGCTCCAAAATTAAGGGTCCTGTGAATAAAAGAAAAATTAGTGAAAACAGATTTGTTAAAGTGCTGGCAAGGTTTCTTGCTCAGGGCGAGGCTTAATCCAGCGGGCTTATAACCACTGCTTCTCTTGGTGTTCTGTAATAATATGGGCAAAACCTATTTAGGGAGAACCATAATATTAAAGCACTCTAACAAATGTTGAATGACATGTTGAGTCCTTTCTCCCAGTAAGCAGTAGCCCATGACAAAGCTCAATACAGATGTAAACAATTAGCTGCTGCTAGGAAAAACCATGATTGTAATGTTAATTCCCTTAAAGGTCTTTTTAAACTCAGAAAATAACCTGAGAAAATCTTAGCTGAGTTTACCATTTCTTTAACTGTAGGAACTTTCCCTTTGATATTTACTTAACTGACTAACAAAAGATAACGCTTTCCTTGCAATTTTTGCAAGCAAAGATTTCTCTTGCTATTCCAAAGGTTTTGCTACTCACAGTCCTAACAAATCCACCCTTCACAGATCTCAAAAGACTGTTACTCATGGACTAATGGTCCCACAATTCACAGTTCCTCTCAAAGGTTTTGCTACTTGCAGTCCTAACAAATCCACCCTTCACAGATCTTAAAAGACTGTTACTCATGGACTAATGGTACCGCACTTCACAGTTCCTCTCAACGGCTCTTTTACTCATGGACCTTAAGTGGTCCTGCATTTCACAGTACCTCGGTAGTGGAGATTTTTCTGCTATTTCTGTGGAATTTTTGCTTATTGATTCAATAATTTTTTTTCTAATGGCGTTCTCTAGATTCGAGATTGGCCAAAGTTCCCACTTGCCCTGAGTGGAGTTTCCCTTTGGATTGCCTCCCACTATCTGCCGAAGGTGTTACTTAACTTCTCAAGTGTCACTTTCCCCTTTGGTCCACGTCCCTGGTGTCTTGTGTCCTGCTGGATCCTGTCCACTATGCCAGATGTGG
Source organism: Arctocebus calabarensis (assembly GCA_963573935.1). Lineage (NCBI taxonomy): Eukaryota > Metazoa > Chordata > Mammalia > Primates > Lorisidae > Arctocebus > Arctocebus calabarensis. The sequence continues at coordinate 17,000 of CAUYON010009388.1, read as the reverse complement.
GAGCCCCTATGGCCCTGGTCTGATCACAGCAGAAAGGAACCAGGAGAGATGCATTTAGAAGTACAAGCTTGTAGGAGGCAGGCTAACCTTGACTACAGGGTAGCCCTGAGCAACCTTTACAGTAGCCTTTTATTGAGACAGCACAAGACAAGTGAGGGGAGTATTTGATAATGACTACATGCCCAAGGATCACCATGGACTGGGTTCTTTCTCTACAAGGAGCACCTGTGTACAAATTGGCTGAGGGCTCACCCCCCCCCCCGCCCCGGCTGCAAATCATCTTGCTCAGAGGTCACCTGGCTCTTGGCATCCTCTACACAGTTTATTTTTGGTTTTGTTGTTTTTATTTCAATAGATTTAGAGGGTATTTTTTTCTTGCTACATGAATTAATTGTATAATGCTGAAGTTGGGGCTTTTAGTGTACCGATCACCATAATAACCTAGATTGTACCTGATAGGTTATTTTATATCCCTCAACCACCCCCACTATCATGTTTTCTTAATTCCCAGTGCTCATTTACACCACTTATGACCATATATATCCATCATTTAGCTCCCACTTATAAGTAATATTTGGTATTTGTTTTTCATTCCTGAGATATTTCACTTAGGATAATGGTCTCCATTTCCTTCCAAGTTGCTGCAAAGGACATTATTTTATTTCATTTTATGGCTGAGTAGTACTTCAAAGTATACATATACTACATTGTCTTTATTAACTCATTGGTGGATGGACACTTAGCTCAAATGTGTCTTTACAATGGTGAATGGGGCAGTAATCTAGGTTCAGCTGCAGGTGTCTTTTGATATAATGACTTCTTTTCCTTCAGGTATGTGCCCAGCAGTGGGAATGCTGGATCTAGGTTTAGTTCTCTGGGGAATCTCCACACTTTTTCACATAGAGATTGTGCTAATTTACATTCCCATCAACAAATAGTGTATTAACATTCCCTCTTCACCTCATCTGCACCATTTATTGTTTTTTGTTCTTTGAAAATGTGTTTTTTCCGGTATTCTAAACTCCATGCATTGTTATGTACACATAGGCCAAACACAGGAAATCAAATATTTTACAGTGTGTAAGATTTTACCAGAATACATCATTGTACTACTTTGTATTTATAATTTTTTTAGATAATCAACATTATTGAGGTATAATTTTCATATAAAAATGTACCAATTTCAGTTGTATATGTTGATAAATTACTTAAAAGTTATAACCTTAGAAATAATGATTATAAAATATTTCTATAATCCTATGATGTTTTCTTTCCAATTATACTCATCCCATCTCTCCACATTCCATTTTTCAGCCTTAAGAATACACTCACTGCTCTGCTTTTTCCAATTACACATTCGATTTTTTTCTGTATTTCAATTTTATACAAACACCATTTCGAAGTCTATACTCTCTGTTTCTGGCTTTTTCACTCAACATGGAGCTTAAGAGATTCGGATTTGCCATTATGCTTATCAGCACCTCATTATTTTATATTATGAAGTAGTATTTTGAGCTGTATCACAATGGTTTATTCACTCACTTTTTGATGGACATTTGTATTGTTTCTAATTTGAGACTTTTGAAAATGAAACTCTTTGTTAAAAATAGTACATATAGTGCAAAGCCTGTGGCTCAAATTAGTAGGGTGCTGGCCCCATATACCTGAGGTGGCAGGTTCAAACCAAGCCCTGGCTAAAAATTGCAAAAAATAAAAAAATAAATAAATAGCACCAATAGCTGGAATTACTTTATTCCATAGAAAGCAGATATTTAAATTTACATAAAACTTCCAAACTATTTTACACTCTATCCAGCAATGTATGAGAGATTAAGTTGTTCTACGTCCCTACCAATAATTTAATAATTAATTTTAGATATTCTAGCTGTTATACAGTGGTATTTCTTTGTGCTTTAATTTGTATTTCCCTGGTAATTATTCATGTTGAGTGTCCTTTCGTGTGATTGTGGCATATTCATACGAGATTTTTTAGGATGTATATTCGCATATTTGCCCCCATTTTATTGGGTTATTGACTCTTATGAAGTAAAAATAGGTCTTAGTAAGTGTGGACCCAAGAGCTTTGTCTGAAAATGTACTTCAATCATTTTTTTTCTTTTTACTTGAGCCTTTCTTTTCATGTTTAAAAGGCATCCCACAGAGAATGAGTAATAAGATTTAATAAACTACATCATATATTTTATGTGCTTAATGTTTTTATATCTTTTCTAGAAAAAAAAAATTGTCTGCTTCAACATCACTGAAATTGTTTCCTATGTTTTCCTCTTCAAAATGATCTTTTCCATATTTTTCTGTATTTTTGCCTATCATTTCTTTCTTTCATAATTTTAGCTTTCTAAATGTGAGTCTGTGTTATATGTTGCATTAATCACATCATGTAAATTGTATGTTTATGTAAAGGTGAAGGTTAGTATTTTTTCCAATCATTCTGTTCAGTTGTCCTAGTACTTCTTGTCACAAAGACTTTCCTGTCTATTTGACAATCTTCTGGCAACTTTGTCAAAAATTCATTACCCAAGTACGTGTAAGAAGTCTGTTTCTGGTCTCAGTTTTCCATACCATTGATCTTTATTTCTATTCTTACACAAACACCGCAACTGTCTGATGTTTTGCAGTAAATCCAAAATCAGATAATGTGAGCCCTTCAAATTTGAACATTGCTTAGGTTTTCCCTGTCCTTTATATTTAACTATAAAATCTATAATCAGCTTGTCTAGTTCTATGATGAAAATATCATACTGAGCTTCACTTGACTAGAGACTCCACATAATCATGTGTGATGTTCTGGTAAGACTACTTTGTATGTCATATTGCTTCCTTTTATAAGAAGCCATGTAATGTTCATTTTATCCTTTGTTCTGATAGGAGAGCTATATTCAATGGCTAGATCCATTAATTCATTCATTTGTATTAAAAAGTTTCTTATAATAATAAAAAAAATTTTTTCTTTATTATAAAAGAATACTTATGATGTAACCTTTCCTCCAATATCTATTCTATTTTATATTTCTACTACAGTCCCACATAATTATTTATATAATTAATTATATAATTTTAAATGTAAAATCCCCTGTGGATTACACATAGTTACTGCCAATTTTCATTAAATTTTTGTCTTTTAAAAAAAAAAAGAATACTTATGAGAAATTTTACTTTATAGATCTCTGATTATAATACAGATCAGTTCAGATGATAAAGACAAGAGACATACTTGCTTCCTTTCCCCTGTTTGCTATCTGACAATATCTCATATTTGACAACTTATATCAAGTATGACTATGAACTTAGGAGTTTAATATGGTGAATATATATTGATGTGTTTTATTTACCATCTTTTGATGTCCAAATTTTCTATTTTTCCCAGACCCTACTAGCTATTTTATTCTTATGCTAACTGGTACTCAAAATGGTTCCAACTTGTCTATGTTCTGACTCATATGTGAAATAAATTGCTTTGATGAGTAACTCTGTTATTCTGTTTGCTTTTCAGTGAAAATGATATTTCTAGACCATGATCTTAACAACCTGCTGGTTATTAAGTCAACAGATATGGTTAAATTAGAACACTATATTATTACACATTTTCAGTATCTCACAATAAATGCAAATACATTTACAAAGGCAATGCAACACTACTAAATAACAGGCTCTACTGATTCATTTATTGATTTTTTTTTTTAATTTTGTTTATGGAAAACCTACCTTTGGTCTAGATAGTGTATGGTGAGTTATTTACCCATGGGAGATTTAGGAGTTTCAACTTGGGGAGATAGCAGACAAAATCTCATGCTAGCCTTGGCCCTAGAGTTTAGAGTTCCAGATTTGTCAGTAAATAAAATTAACCTCTTAGATCAGATTTCTTTGTCAGGTCCTCAAATAGATTAGAAAACACAGGGAAGAGTGGGAGAATCAGAAACTCCAAACCCCCCAAAGAAATAACAGTTCTGAAATTAGAATATATTCAAATAATAGTAGTGAAGCTAAAAACCGAAAATTGAAATCCAGATATTATTTCCTTTGCTTTACATTATATGCACACACACACATATACATACAGATTTATTCTTATTGACTCTATTTTAATTATAAAATAAACTATTTCAGTAAAACCCTGAGGCTTTTATCTGTAGGAACTTTGTTCTGTATCCTCACAAGGCTGAAAGATTAAACCTCATAGAGCACACATCTTGTCAGTTTGCCAACTGCCTTCGAACAAATGATCATGCGTAGCAGCCTATGACCTGCTCACTTTGCCTATCAGTCTCTCATTTATGCTCATTTACAATCTCCACTGACCCTCATCTTCTACACACTGCACATGCACAGCTGAAAATTCTTTCCCAGTTCCTCCGTGAGCTAACGTTGGCTTTGGCTTTCAGGACTCACCTACATGATGACTTTTCCATGCTCATGAGAGTTCTCTCTCATGTCACCACGTGACACTGCATGGGTAAATGCCACTTATGCTACTTTGGGAAAATGACCAGCTTAATTTCCTGTACCTTTCAAGGAAAGGATGACATTTTTCTTACTGTTATATCTAATTTTTCCAGAACTTAAACTTTGAATAAACCTTAAGTTAATGAATTACAGGAAGATATTTTAGATAAACATGTAATATTAAACAGTGAAATTCATGTTGTCAGTACTTTTGCATTTATTTGTCGACATTCTGTCATTATTTCAAGCCCTATCATACCTCATTGATGAAGTAAAAAATGCTTATATGAAGCAAATTCTACTGAATTATCTTCCTGAGAGAATTCCTAACTTAGTTTTATCTTTAAAACTCTCTTGTTATATAGACAGTATACACCAAACCCTAGTTACTTCCAAACATGTATTCCTCTAATAAGTAAGAATTTATCTAGGCACCATATGTCTGTAACTCAATGGGTATTTAGCATCCTATAGACTATACAACTTGGCATTCATTCTATACTCTGAGTTTATAACATACATTTATTTTAGATAATAGTAGTATAAAAAATAAAAGTAATCTTCATTCAGTGTAAAGATCATCTTTTCCATATAAATGTCAATATTACTCATCACAACACATTGCAGGTGGAAATCCAATGTAACGATTTTTTGTTTCTTTAGTAGGAACATAGGAAATATTATTTCCTGGACAAAATCCATACTGAGCAAAACAAATAACACTTTTCCACACAATGATTCAACAGAATATGATTTTTTGAAAAATTTCCAGTATGAAATTATCCATCACATTGAATTTTTAAAAAGTATTTTCCCTAGTGCATAGTCAGTGGCAAAACCTATATGGGGGACAAGATCCATGCATTTTAATGAGAGCACATTACACTGAGTGGAGCTTTTTTCTGTGCCATTTCATTCAATCATCAAAGGACATGCTTGTAGCTCACTGAAAAACTTATAGAGAGATTAACATTTTCACCTTTTTGAATACATATCTATGTGACATGAATTGCACACTAAGGAAGGAAGTTGAAGGAGACTGACTATTGGAATACTCCACAAATCTTACAAGTCAGTCTTATTTGGAGCCTTTGGTTTAATACACTGTGCATCCTGTAGTGAAAAGAATAATAACAAATTCTTCTAACTTGAGCTGCTTGAAGTTTACTCTAATAACAAAGTTTGACCTCTGTTCATGTTCTAGGATGGCTTCACCATCTTTCCCCTAGAATCTCCTGATGTGATAGAATAGGGGCTTCAGTTGGAAGGAACTATTAGAATAGTTCTTGCAATTTTTATTATTTCATCATTTTAGATGACACTTAGTGTGATTTACAACTTGCATCATTGATTGTTTTATTACCTTACCCTCATGGGGCATAATGATCATATTTTGTTAGATTTTTAGTTAGCTGACTTCTGCATAAAAGAGAATTGCAGTTGGTCCTCCATATCTGTGGATTCAACCTACCATGGATCAAAAATACTGTGTTGGAAAAAGTAAAAATAAAAACAACAATGTAAAGACATCAATATAATGCAACTAACACAATAAAAAGTAAAAACTATTTGCATAGCACTTACATTGCATTAGGTGTTATGAGTAATCTAGAGAAGGTTTAAAGTATATGGGAGAATGTGTGTAGGGTATATGCAAATCTTACTTCAATGTTTTTTATACAAGTGACCTAAAAATCTGCAGATTTTGGTAACCACAGAAGTCATGGAACCAATTCCCCAGGGGTCCTGAGTGACAGCTGTAGTTGAAGGCACTTCAAATTATGTATTTTAAAGATAAGAAAAATATAAAAATATATTTTAGAATATAAGAGCATTCAGGAGGTTCTTAACGGTAAAATTGAATGCTGTTTGTATGCCATGACATTCACAGATAAGGCTGTCTCTTCAGCTAGATTCAAGAATTAAAAAAAGAAAAAAAGAAGACTTGAATTCAACTTATAACAAACGTGATTGCATTGAGAAGCTAAAATGTATGGTTGTAAATCACTAAGAATTTTGTGTCTACTGTTACTTCAGCATGTTTTGTTTCTTTCTTTTTTCTTTTCTTTTCTTTTTTAACATATCTTAATATAAACAGAATGAAATAAAAATGATCTTATGCTTCTCTAAAGTTTAGAACTTTACATTATCAATTCCAGATGTAAACTTTCACATTTTCTGTATATGGATATAATGGTAAAAAATTTGGTATCTTTTTTATGTAATTAGAATTCAGGGGTTAAATTTAATGGGTCTTTATGACAAAATAATTTTTAGAGTTTTTTCAGCAATAACTCTGACTGGTCTGGTAGAATGGATGGGAAAATTTGAGAATGTAAATAATGAAATTTGTTGAGAAATGATTCCCTTGACTAGCGTATTGGAGAAATGAACATACTATAAGGATACTTTAGAAATAGAATGGAAAAGAATTGCTATTGGATTACGTAACTTGACTTTTGTTAATTTTTCCTAAAGTTCTTAAAACTAAAAAATAAAATAAAATAAAGATTTAATAACAGTGGATATGTATTTGCTTCATTTCTCATTCCTGAACTGATACTAATTGCAAAGAAAATTTAGATATCTAGCTGTCCTGGCATCTATATTTTTAATTAACCAAGATGGTTTATATTTGTGTAAAGTCCTGGACAATATTAAAATATACATAGGTTCCACAGATTTTTATTATCATCTCTTACTAGCAAATCTCCCTCCAGCCATGACTTACAGTAATGAGACAACTTAGTTACCTGACTTGTCACAATTAACAACTGAGTTCATCCAACTTCTGCACAAATTTTCTTAGTCAGATTTTAATTTTGTTTCATTTTAATTATCAAAATGTAAATATTTTGCTGAAGGAGGGGTGGTGGGAAAAATCGAAGAAGAAAATTATTTTAGATGGTTGAATACTTAACATTACATGAGTTTTGTTTGTGAAGCCAAATATGATATAGTACTTACAAACTTGAAATTATTGAAGTTTATGTTTTTCATTCCTTATTGAATGTTAAGATGGTTGATAAATATAGTCTTTTAAACACGGTGTTCTGTCTCTAATCAGAGAGTTGATTTGACATTTCCTTAAAACAAATTCTGGTTTCAATAGACACAAACTTATTAAATTCATCTCTTAAAATATGAAAGGAAAAATTAAGTGGTGTGTATTCAAGGCTTAACAGCAGTGTCTTATGCCTTGGTGCATATTATTATAATTTGTTTGCTCTTCTTAGCACCGTATTTTTAAAAAATATTAATAAAATCTCTTTGCTATTGCGATATTATTTCTCATCAGAATTCTTAACTCATTGGACATATTGCTTCAATAATTACATCAATTCCATTAACTTAAAAATAATTAAGGAAGCTTAAAAATAATTTGAGTTACCAATAATTATGCTTGAAATGCTTTTCCCAAGTAGAGGCAGAAATTAAATCCCTCCCAATCATAAAAAAAAAGTTCTCTTACTAATGGATAAATAGCTTTTCTAAAAACAGTCAAACATCCATAGCTGACCACCTACCTATACTGACCACCTCCTTAAATTGACCTAATTTTTATAGACCAGATATGTACCACATGTACATATCAGTGTAGTAGCCTCAGTCCTTATGTTGACAACCTCTGTATGCTGATCAGTTTGTTACAGTCCCTTAGGTCATCAACTTACAGAGTTTCTACTGTATTTTTTTTTTTTTTTGAGACAGAGCCTCAAGCTGTCACCCTGGATAGAGTGCCATGGCATCACACCTCACAGCAACCTCCAATTCCTGGGCTCCAGCGAGTCTCTTGCATCTGCCTCCCAAGTAGCTGGGACTACAGGCGCCCACCACAACACCCGGCCATTTTTTTGGTTGCAGCCGTCATTGTTGTTTGGGAGGCCCGGGCTGGATTCGAACCCACCAGGTCAGGTGTGGCTGGCGCCCTAGACCATTGAGCCACAGGCACCGGGCCTAGTTTCTACTGTATTTTAATTGGTGCAGGAAAATGCAGGCATATCTTATTTTATTGCACTTTCTTATGATTCACAGACACTACATTTTTTTCTACAAGTTCAAATTTTGTGGCAGCCCTGAACCAGGCAGGTCAATCTGCACCACATTCGCGACATTGTTTCCTATAAAGCATTTGTAATAAGGATATGCACATTTTTGTAGAAACTTAAAGACAACAGTAAAGTGTAAGCATAAATTTATATGAACTGGGAAACCAAAACCTTTGTGTCATTCACTCTCTCCACATCATCTTCTTAGATTCTCTCCCTCGTTGGAAATATACCAGGGTCTCCAGATGGCTAAGAAAAATAGTGATCTGCATAACTGTATTCTTTCTGGACACCCCTTATATGTTGAAATATACATGGTATTATTGTATTTTTAAAAACTACTCTAATTCCTTTTCTTAAAAATGACAATACATAATTTCATAATTTTCATTGTAAATTATGGTTTCATGGTTTCTTCTTCCAAATTATATAAATGTGCTTAAAACTAGTATTTTTTTAAGATAGCTGTTTCTTTCAAAATTAAGAATCTCCAATAAAATAAATACGATCCTATATTTATTAATAAATTTGTATGGAATACCTAGTACAAGAAACTATGCACATCATTACAGTCCTGTTTCTATCCAAACCTATATCTGGCATGAATATTTTAGTGAGTGTTCAACAGCAGAGAAGGCAAGAAAGTTCACGTTGTGAAAGTATGATGCATTGTATTACTAATTGACAACTTTTTTATTTAATGGCATTTTTTTCCTTTTGTTTAATTCATATAATGACAGCTATTCTATTTTCTGAAACTCCTACAACTCAGATGCATACCTGAATTCATTATGAATTTTATCTATTGGGCCAAGTTGGCTTGATTTCTTCATTGTTCACTCTTAAGTTCAATTTATTTATGTATTACATAATTTATTAATATTTAATAAGCATTTGCTCTGTGTTAGGCACTGTGTTAATACCAAAGAGGACTATGTGAAAAGTGATTTTTTCCAATGTAAGAGACAATCAGGGAAAGTGCTCATTACATTTGTACATTTATACATTTGTGTATTTGTAGTTTAGTTTCTACTTAACTTGAGCACATGATGTGATGCGTCTTCTCTAACTTCCCTCTCTCAGGAAATAAAATAGTTTGCTCATATGGGTTTTATGGATCAGTTTTCATTAGACATTAAGTGTCAATGTTTTAAAAGTCAATTGATTTATTTTAAACTAGCAGTTACAAACCAATTATATATTACTTTAAATAATGTATTTTATTAAAATACAATATTTTTCCAAATGGAAAATTATCTGAAAGTTGTCATTGTTTTATATATTTTTCATACCTCTTGTTAATGTTTGTCTTTCAAAAAAGCATCAAGATGTTCACGTCTGTTTCTACATTCAATCTTTCGTGATATGTTGTTCTAGTTAAGATATATGAGTAAAATCTGGCTTCACGTGGATATATAGTCAGAAAAGGAAAATGCTAGCACCCCTGAATGTGGTCCAGAGACCCCTGGGGATCACACATTCAAAAACACTGCTCTAGTGAGAAAGAGATGGAGTCCTGAGTCAAGCATAACATAAATAGATTCAAATTCTAACTCTAACACTTACTGGATTTTTTTTATATTACATTGATGATGGGAGAGTGCTGTTTGAAAAGTATAAGATAATCAAGAAAAAATAATGATTTCGGAATAAGGTAATTCAGATAGTTAGAGAAATTTAAACTTATAGCATAGGATTAGCCATAGAACAACACAGTATGACTTTTCCACTGTGATCAGAATAAGAGAAGGGCAGGTGTGAATTCAGGTAAGCTTATGGAATTTGATGTTCAATGCTGAAGGACAGTCTGCCCTGGCAAGAGACTTGAGCAGACATCAACGAAATTTTTCTTTAAACATCTAGGTAGTCAGTAATTTGGGACTTGACTGTCACATCTGACCTCTGTAACTTCTTGTTTTGTTCCTCATTGTTCTTGTTCTGAATCATATTCTCATTTTTTCTTTTTCTCCTCTTCCTCCTCCTCCTCATACCCCTCTAAAAACATAAAAACCATTCATACTAAAACACAACAAATGCAAAGCAGGCTCCAGGATGAATTTGTCCCAAAGGATTTAGGTTGCTAATTCCTGGTATTAGAGAAGCAAGCCTTTTTGTAAACAAGAGTCATGAAGATAGACGTGATGACAGAGTCTAAATTGAACCGAAGTATTTAAGTACAGTTGTGCAATGTACATTATCAAAAAAAAAAAAAGTTATCTTTTGTCTTCATTAGAAATGAAATGATAGATCCCAACTTTCAAATGCATTTACATTTTCCAAGTAAAAATTATATAAATAAACTCTGTCCTAAGACTTTTTAATTTCGAAGTTCCCCACTGAAATAATAAGAATTTTTTTAAGTATAATGCTTAACAAAATTAGGTACTAAAATTCTGATTTAAACTGCTAGTCCCATTAGATCATCAAACGGTTATAATTCCAAGAATGTTTATCAAACATAAACAAATATTCAGTCATAAATAAAATAGAAAAGGAAAAACAAATACATAATAGATACCTGGAAATCAAAATCTGTCTAACAGAAATAAAATACAGACATAACAGAGGATGCCAACTAGCTACAGCTTCTTAAAAATTTTCTAATTTAAAATTAGAAAATAGAAAATGTATTCCTTTTTCAAAATAGGGTTGTATTTAGTATTAATGTTTGTAGGGGGTGGTATTCAGATGAAGCATTAAATTGAAGTTCCATTTGCCTGAACTTAAAAGTTTTTAACAATGTTAACATTTCTTGTTATGCTGGTTTAGAAAAAGAGGATGTATATATTGTGTTCTAGCTGACATTTCATCTTTTCTGAAATAAAATTATGGGTGAGTTGTCACTAATAGAAATGTTCAATGCGGAAAACAGTATGTTGCTGGGTTCACAGAGGCATTTACAACTGCTGATCAGAAACATAAAATATCACTCTAGAAAATGCGATTTTAATGTAGCATAAAATAATGCAATTTAATCTCTAAGCAGGTGTGACACTGAAAAGGAAGCCTGGTTACTCCTCTATCTCGTTCAGTAAACAATCTTTATAATATTACTTATTGTGAAATTGCTATTTCATTTCACAAACTGATTCATTCATTTATATGTCTTGCCTTTTCATTTCCCTATCAACTGTACAGCGTATTCTCAATTAAGAATAAAAGTGTCTGATGAACTAGACTTTTCCATACATTAAAATGTTAAAAATGGCAAGTAAAAAAATAACTTGTATTAATTGGTTAAAACTGACCAAAAAAGGAGCTTCTTCTGAATTAGATTAGGGACACAACTGCTGTAAAGGGTATACACAGTTGTGAGGTGATCTGATTACATATTTTGATACATGAGGCTTTATTTCCGGTATATTACTTTCTTTAATATTGAGTCTATTTTATGCGTTTCTGCACATGTTTTGTCAAACTAAGCACCAATTTATGCAACATATTATCTTCATCAAATATCTATAGTTTTTATAATACAAATGAATTATGTATAGTCATATAATGAATAACTTCCTACATTTTATAAAGTGAAAATTAAATACAAGTCCACCAAACTATGAATATATAAACCAATTGAATATATCATTAATTATTTGCTTTTTAAGATGTGTTTTTCTGTCTCTCTATGTGTACACACATTTTCAAGAGCAAGACTTTAAAAATCATATGCACATAGATACATATGTATATGAGGTATGACAATTAAGTTCATGAACTCATTCTAGAAAATGTGCTACGTACCTCATTGCTCAATATCACTGGGGCCACCTTCAAAGTACTCCCCTTACGCAGTTAGCAACAATGCTGGCATCTGGGATGCTCTTCAAAGCAATTTTTCTGAAATGGCCATCAGAATTGGGCACAGATAGCCAAGGATACTTGGAAGGTAACCACAGTGATATTCAGCAATGAGGTAGGCAGCATTTTTTCTAAGATGAGTTTGGGTCTTAATTATCACACCTCATATACACTCTCAGGTACAAATATAATTTTGATACAGATGAACATAGAATTTTAAGAAGTCTTTGCCTTTGTAAAATATAGATCAACCATAGAATCAAAACACTAACGTAAACATTAATTTATGAGATTCCAAGATACATGGCATTCCTCTTGACACGTTAATATCAGAAAAATGTTTTGAGGAAGAACTTTTTTTTTTCTATTCTTCCATACATCTCTGTATCTATCTGTTGGGTGACCAGTCTCTGGTTAGTGTTGTGTGTTTCTGAACATTTTGTGAGACACTGACTAAACTTTCTCTTTTAGTAATTCTTTTGTTGTTGTTTTTAAGACAATCTCAAGCTGTTGCCTTGGGTAGAGTATCGTGGTATGACAGCTCACAGCAGCCTCAAACTTTTGGGCTTGAGCAATTCTCTTGCTTCAGCCTCCCATGTAGCTAGGCCTATAGGCACCCACCACAACAGCTGACTATTTTTTGTTGCAGTTGACATTATTGCTTAGCTGGCCCCGGCTGGGTTCGAACACGCAGCCAAGTATACATGGCCAGCAACCTCCCAAATTAGCTACGGGCACCGCCTTAATAAATGTTGCTGTGTATGTTTGGGTTGAAGTTTACTGCATGATGTTGTGGGATACATACAAATAGTAAAATGGTTACCATAGTGAAGCAGACTAACATAGCTATTGTCTCTTTTCTGAATTACCTGTGGGAAGATTTACATAAAGCAGTCAGCCTTGGAAGACAAAGCCACTGTCTCCTTTTGGAAAAGGTTTGTTTCCTATCTAGTACAAAAATGATCATATCTCTACCACACAAAGGGCAGACATGCTTATTACCCATTATGAGAGACTCAAATGACCTAAATTCTGATTTCTCTCACGTAATGCAAGACAATGTATATGTTGATATATATATGGGATTATCTGGATCTCCACTATGGGATCAAAAGGCAAGGAAAACTGATGCCAAAAAACCAATGTTCATGCTATTTGCTGAGTCAGAGACTTTTGTCTCTGATTCTGAACTCTTATGTTTCAGGTCAGCATCCATGAAACGGTCAGGCTAAAATATCTGCTGGAAAATGAGTAAAAATTCCAGACCCTTCATATGAAGGACTTTGTCAATGAAGATGGGACACTGATGGAAGCATGAATTTCAGGGAAAGAAGGACGATGACCCTAAGGATGCAGTTCAACGTTCTGAGACAAGTTCTGGGATCTGGTAATGAATTATCTCACCCATGTGGAGGCTGTATGTATTGGGGTGCGATCTTCCAGAGCTCTAGCTGCTAACAAATAAACTAAGTTAAGGTAAAGAGGCTGAGGAGTGAGAGGCATAACTGAAATAGACTACCCAAATGGTTCCTTTGTTTACTCTGTTCTGGGTAAACAGAGGATAGCACGTTATTCAGATGTTGCATTAGAAAGTCCCATGGTCCACTCTAGCAGCAAAATGACAATGGCTGCTGACCCAAGGAGTCCAGAGCTGGAATCAATATTTAAAGATATTACTAGTCAATAGAAAGCTTTGAGTGGATAAAAAAATTTCGAAGTTCAGAGTTTTTTTTATTTTTAAATATTTGTTATTATTATTATTATTATTATTATTATTTTGGGTATAAAGTTATATCTTTATACAGCTATTTGTAGGGTATATCCAATGATTTGATACAAACATGAAGTGTGAAGTAATCAAGTCAAGGTAATTGGGATATTCCATCACCTCAGGCATGTATCATTTCTTTGTTTTAGGGACATTCTAATTACACTCTTTCAGTTATTTTTAAGTGTACCCTCACTTTTTGTTGATTATAGGCATTTTGTTGTGCTACCAAATATTATTCATTCTAGCTAACTATCTAAGTTTTTGTGCCCATTACCCATCTTACTTTATCCCCTGCTCCCAGCTACCCTTTCCACACTCTAGAAACCATCATTCTATATCCTGTCTCCATGAAATCAATTGTTTTTAATAGTTATCTCCCATATATGAGTGATAATATGCAAGATTTATCTTTCTGGGTTTGGCTTATTTCACTTAACAGAATGTTCTCCAGTTCCATCCATGTTGTTAAAAATGGCAGGATTTCATTCCTTTTGTGGCTGTATAATATTCCATTCTGTGTATGTACCATGATTTCACATGGACACTTAGGTTCAATAAGCATATATTTAATTCCCCTTCTCTGGATATATATCCAGCAGTAGATTTTCTGGTTCATATGGCAGTTCTATTTTTAGTTTTTTAAAGAATCTTCATACTGTTCCCCAATGTCATCACACTAATTTACATTCCCAAGAAGAGTGAACTAGAGTTCATCTATCTCTGCATCCTGGCCAATATTCATTATTGTCTTTTCCTGTTGAGTTACTAGAGCCCTTGTATATTGTAGTTATTAATCCCTTGTCAGGTGGGTAGTGTGCAATTACTTTCTTCATAGGTAAGAACTTGTGCATGCTCTTATTTGACTTCTGGTTGTTTGTGAGCTCTCTTCCTCTCTTCATTCTTTCCTGTCCTTCTTTGTTAAAAGTGATTTTTTCCCATAGTGTGTTTTAATTTCTTGCTTTTTATTTTTGAATGTTTGTTCTAGTGTTGTAAGATTTTTATTTAAGGTAACTATGGGGTTTTTTATAAAAAACATTTTTATATACTTATTTTAAATTATGACAACTCTGCTTACAAACAAGCAATCAAAGAGAAATCTAATAGAAATTCTTCTCTTTATCTCCAACTTCCCCACTTTTTGTCATTTTATTGTTTTTATCATATCTTTTTATCCTATGAATCAATTATGAATCAATAAAAAATTTGTTATATTTATTTTTGATAGGTTTTTCTTTTAGTCTTCCTATTCATGAGATAAATAGTTTATATATTGCTATTGTAGCAATAGAATATTCTGTATTTGTATACTTAGTGTTACCTGTTAATTGTGTAACTTCTTATTTTTTTTCTATTGTAAATTAATGTCCATTTCTTTCAGATTCAATAACTACTTTTAGCCTTTCCTGTAAGACAGATCTTGGGTTAATGAAAGCTCTCAAAATTGTTTGGTATACTTCTCCTTCATTTTTGAAGGATCTTTGAGGTAATATGGTATTCTGGGGTTAAGAGTTTATTTCCCTTAAGTAATTTAAATGGTGCTATAATGGCCGGTAATATTTTTAGTAAGACAATTGTTGCTGGATATATTGGAGCTCCTCATATGTTATTTATTTCTTTATCTTTTCTTTAGGACCTTTTCTTTATTTGTGACCTTTGGGAGCTTGATTATTCCGTGTCTTGAAGTAGTACTACTCTTCCTATAACTTTCTTATACCTGAGTATTGTTATCTTTCTGTACATTTAGAAAGTCCTCTGTAATTATTTATTTTAATAAACTTTCTGCTCCATTCTCTCCATCTCCGATTTAAGGCCAATAACTCCTAAAATTGCCCTTTGTAGGCTATTTTTCAGATCTTGTAAGCATGTTTTATCATTTTTTTTCTCTTTTGAAGGTGTATTTTCAAATAGCTTATCTTTGAGCTCACTGATTCTTTTTTTTGTTTAGTTAATTCTGCTCTTGAGAGACTCTGATGCATTTCTCAGTTTGTCTGTTGTTTTCTTATGCTGCAGAGTTTCTGATTTTTTTTTTATTATTATTTCAATCTCTCTGTTAAGTTTCTCCAAGTTGCCTTGAATTTTATAGAGCTTCTTCAGTATAGTCATTGTGAAATCTTTGTCTGAAAGGTCACAAATCTCCCTCATTCTGGGATTGGTTACTATTGTCTTATTTAGTTTCTTTGGTGAGGTCATGTTTTCCTAGGTGTTCGTGATGTTTGTGGATGTTTGCTAGTGTCTGGGCATTGAAGAGTTAGATGGTGTACTTTGTTCTTTGCAGTCTGGGCTTATTTGAACAAGTTTTCTTGAGAAAGCTTTCCAGATATTCAAAAAATGTTGCGTTCTAAGTCTTTCTGTGGTGATGGGAGTTGTATTGCTATCGGAAGTGCCCAAAGTCCAGTAATGCCACAACTCTTGCAGACTCCTGGTGTTACTGCTTGGTAGACTTACAAAAATAAAGGAGAATTCCTTGGATTACTAGGTACTTTCTTCCCACACTTTCTGTGTTGGGCTGCTGGTGTAAGAAGATTAACATGGCTTTCCGTCATAGCCACCAAGGTCAAGTCACACCTGATGTCAGCCCAGATTCACCCAAAACCCATAGTGACCTGTTCCTGATTATTTTTCATGTACTTTGATGTCAAAGCCCAAGAGCTCTTTAGTCAACAGGCAATTAATCCTGCCAACAGTGGTCTTTTCTTCAGGACTTTGGTTTCCTTTGGCCCAGGGGCATCTAGAGATGCCCTTAAGGAGTAAGCTTGGACTCAGGGGCTTCAGGAGGCTACTCGTTCCTTTATTTACTGTGGCTGTGCTGGTACCCAAGTTGAAAACAAAGTTCTTTGAACTTTTTCCTTTCTTTTTCCCAAATGTAAAAGACTCCCTGGATCACACTTCCTTTATGTAGAAGGTGGGATACACAGGCACTA